>JAKJHU010000026.1:5542500-5828306 GCA_022316685.1 Progne subis subis
AAATTGTAAGGTCTCATTTGCAGGATTGGATCATTGGATGCCCCCGTGACGCGTACACTCTGGTCCCAGAAGAAAGTGATGAACTTCCGAGCAGTTCGACAGCGCACAAAGATCCTGCACCGGTGAGATCCAAGCAACTACGGTGTCTTTGTGTAATTTTATTTTTGGGTCATGTGGGCACGGGGCAAGCAGATGCAGTGTATTACCCTCACCAGCCATTCAGATGGGTCCTACGCCATCTTTTGAGTGATGAGGCAATCAAAGAAATCATTACAGTAGTCAGCCCATCCTTTGAGTTTAAGCTAAGAGACATATTTCCCTCACAGCTAGGATTCCCTAAAATTGGGGATTCTTCACCATACCAGACCTATTGGTGCCCTGCTTCCAACCCAGGCAAAAGTTACTGTAACCATCTGAGGTATGGGCCCTGTGGATATTAGGGGTGCGAAACTATCGTGACAAGCAATAAATTGCAACCGCAGCAACCTGACAAGTTCCTGCAAGTCAGGTACGCTCCCCACGGCTGTTGCGAACCTAAGTTCGGGATGAACGGAATGATATACACACCCCGAAACGGGGAAAAACACACCTGTAAGAACTACACAATGACAATTTTGCAGCCGACCCATGTGAGTTGGGCCACACGAAAAGTATGGTCAGTGTTTGTTCGCGCCTTTCACAGCACGTGGGTGAACGTGCAAATTATTAGACTCCCACCTTCAATGCCCCTGTCATTCAAACCATATCAGAATCTTACAGCACGCAGACACAAGAGGGAGGCCACACCTGGCACCTCCTCCTCATCCAGTCCTTTAGCTATCTACCAAAAACCTAAGTCAGATCCTTACTATCCGTTTCTTAGTGTGTTAAATGCTACCTTTTTTCGTTGAACCAATCCAACCCAAACTTTACAAAATCATGCTGGTTATGTTATAATGCAGAACCTCCTTTTTATGAGGCTATCACCCTTGATGTTCCTTTTGAATATTCTGCAGCAGATAATCCACACAACTGTAGGTGGGACACCCCCTGGAGGGAAATTACCCTGAGTCAAGTCACAGGCCGAGGCAAGTGCTTTGGCAATGTAACCTTAGCAAAGCAGATGGGAAACATCTGTGCTGAGTTCATCCAACCTAGCCAAAAGACTGATAAGTGGGCAGTCCCATTCGTACCAGGAATGTGGGTCTGTCAACAATCTGGAATAACCCCCTGTGTGTACCTTGGTAAATTCAATAACTTTGCTGACTTTGTGTCCAAGTTCTGATTGTTCCTAGAGTCCTGTATCACCAAGAAGAGGAAATGTATCGCTTTTTAAAAGAAACCATCCAGCTCCACAAAAGAGAAGTAAAAACAGGTATAACCATTGCAATGCTCCTTGGCCTAGGAGCCACTGGTGCAGCCACAGGTGTTTCAGCTCTCGTGACCCAACACCAAGGACTTTCTCAGCTGCAAATGACAATTGATGAGGACTTGTTAAGAATTGAAAAATCCATCTCCTTTCTGGAGGAATCTATCCCCTCGCTTTCAGAAGTCGTCCTGCAGAACAGGCGAGGACTGGACCTCTTGCTCATGCAGCAAAGAGAGCGATGTGCCAGCTTGGGAGAAGAATGCTGTTTCTATGCAGACCATACCGGAGTCGTGCGAGACTCCATGGCTGAACTGAGAGAAAGACTAGCCCAGAGAAAAAGAGAGAGAGAGGCCCAACAAGGATGGTTCCAGTCATGGTTCAACCAGTCTCCATGGCTAGCCACCCTTGTTTCCACCTTAGGCCCTCTCACCATGATACTCTTGATATTGATTTTTGGGCCTTGGATTTTAAACAAGTTAGTGTCGTTTGTTAGAAGCCGTTTAGAGAAAGTCAACATCCTATTTGTCGAACGCCTGCAGTTACCATGAAGTGCACTTATTATTAACATGTTATATCACTTTTGTATCCTATTATACTAACATTAACATCTTTTGCATTTTTTATAACATTTATACTTTCATAGGTTTTTTACTTAATCAAGGGGGGGTGGGGAATGTGGGAGATTAGGGACAGGCGGTCGGAAGATATCGCGTTGTACGGGTAGACAGAACCCCTCCCTCAACACTTAGTTGTTTAGTGTCCTTGATAAGGTAAGCAACACGTAATTTGTAACGTAAGCAGATGGAAGTGATGTAGCAAACAGAGGTTTTATCACTCCATGTAACCAGTTAATAAACGCCATTTGCTGTCCACCACATTGGTGTCTGTGAGCTGGTGGCCCGAGCAGCCTGGGTGTGGCTGTCGTGTTGTTCCCGAACCAGGTCGCTACACCTCAGCAGAGGCAGCAAAAGAAAAGCCATTAGCTGAGGTTATATTTGCTTCCAACTCTTCTCATCATTCCATATAAAAATGAATCACCTACACTGCTTCTCTGCTATGCTCATTACCAAACAGTCTGTAAAGTGTATTAGTTGCAAGTGTAACAGTCTTTCAGGACAGGAAAAAATAGTTTTGGATTTTTGAAAGCTGAAGCTAGTTCTTGATTCCTTAACTGCTGGACTTGCCTGATTTTATCAAGGTCCATTCTTCAATAATGTGGTGATTAGAAGGGAGTCAGGTTCAGATTCTCAAGTCTGGAGTGGCAGAGATGGGCGCTGTGAGATGTCCTGCACAGTGATGGGCTGACGCCCAGCATAGAGGTGATGATATCCAGTGTTATATAGCAAGTAACAATGTAAAACTTAATGCATTGGCCATTCTCACCCAAAATCAAATCCCTTGAGGTTCACACTGGACCTCCCTATTTCTCCAGCACTGCCCACAATGTGCGCTCATGTCCTTGAGTGAAAGCAATCCCAAGCATAGTTTTTTCTTTGTCTGAGGCAGGAATAACTCAATCTTTTCCTCAGCATATTTTTAATATGCACTACAGAAAATTTATCCCCTTCTAAAGTACATAGAAATTTTCATTGAGCGGGGCCCACTAGATCCTCTATTGCTGACTAATCATGTATCATGTATCATGTGTCTTTTGCTAAATGTGTATCCCAATCCTTGAAGGTCCCATTACCCATTATTCTCAGACTAGTTTTTAATAGTCTTTCCAGAGGCTGGTGCATGATAGGGAATGAGATATACTCACTCAATGCCATGCTCTTTGGCTCAAATGTTCATGAAGTTGTTTCAAAAATGAGCCCTGTTGTTGGACTCAATACTTTCTGGGTATGTGTCACTATAAGGCCTGCTTTTGAAAGCCCAGGATGGTTCCAGGCAGTAGCATGTGGCACAGGATAGTCTTCCAGCCATCTGGTTGTTGCTTCCACCAGTGTGAGCACGTGGCACTTGAAGTCACAGGTTTGGGGGAGTATGATAGAGTCAATCTGCCAGGCCTCTCCATAGGCATGTTTCAGCCATTGTCCTTCATACTAGGGGGGGCTTTACAGCAGAACATTTCACATTCATGGATAACCTGTACCATGGTGTCTGTGGTTTAGTCTAATTAGCTCAGCTGGTTAGAGCATGGTGCTAACAACACCAAGATCATGGCTTTGGTCCCTGTATGGGCCATTCTATTAACAGTTGGACTTTATGATCCTTGTGGATCCCTTCCAACTTAGAATATTCTGTGGTTCTGTGAAAATCTGCCCCTTGATCACAAGCCCGTGTATATGTTGCATCTTTTTCTTGATGGCCTGGAGTGTCATGGGACCCCTGAAGTAGAAATAAGTCACTCATGTTTCCAGTCCAGAAGCATCTAAGCCACTTCAGTCTTAGCAACCTGACCTGCCTTGTTGTTTTGAGCTTCTTCAGTGGCCCAATGCTTGTCTACATGACCATCCATATTATGTACCAGGTTCACAACTAGGTTCTTCACCCAACCAGCAATATTTTGCCACAGTTCAAAGGGGTTGCCAGTTGCTCTGATTCCACTTCTGTAACCAGTCCCACAGGCATTTGCCAACATCCATGAGCCAGAACAAAGATAGAATACTAGCCATTTTTCTCAGTCAGAAATGTCTAAAGCTAGATGGATGGTTTTCATCTCTGCAAACTGACTTGATTTCATTTTCTTCTTCAGCAATTTCTGTGACTTGTGGGGGACTCCATACAACCGCCTTCAACCTCTGATGCTTCCCTACAGTACAGCAGGTCCCATCAAGGCATACTGCTTCTCTGGTGTTTTATTACACACTGGAGACTCTTCAGTACAGGTCACTGTCCTCCGGTGGCATTCCCAAGTCTTTGCATCCTGGCCAGACAGACCACTTTTAGGATTTCTGGATGACTGGGATTATTATTTGAGCTTATTTTTTGATCAGTGCAACTCAACTCCTGCGGTATCAGTTGCACGATCTCTACAGGAGACCCTCCCTTTGAACAACCACCTTAGCACAGGCAGCTGAGGTGCCAGGAAGAGCTGTGCTTGTTTACCAACCACTTCTGAAGCAGTTCAAACCCTTTTGTAAGCTGCCACCATCTCCTCAGTTGGAGTATAGTGGCTTCAGATCTTCTGTATCCCTGACTCCAAAAGCCTAGCGGTAAACCTCGGGTCTTCCCTGGTGTTATCTGCCAGAGGCTCCAGGTACAGCCATTCTTTCCAGGTGCAGTGTACGGAACATTTCTTTGCTCTTGCCCAGTCCTGACTAGCCCAAGGGCTACTGAATGAAGTAATTAATGTCTGATTTGTTCAAAGGCTTGTCATTGCTGAGGGCTCCATTTGAAATATTTTTTCTTCTAGGTCATTTGATAGAGACAGCTTACAATCAGACTGCAGTTTGAAATGTGCATTCTCCAAAAGCCCACAATGCCTAAAAAACCCCTTGTGTTTCTTTCATATTCGTTGGTGGAGACTTTGCTGTTATCTGTTGTCCACATCCGCTGGCATCTAACAACATACATTTTGCCAGTTTATTCCTAAAAACTGGATGACCTATGCAGGTCCCTTGACTTTACTTTGGTTTATGGCAAAATCAGCTTTCAGAAAGATTTGGCCTATTCTTCCTTTTTTCAGAAACGTCTGTTGCTGCATCATCCCCACACTAGGAACCAAGAAAGATGGCCGTGATTTTACTACAAACCGCAAGTACTACATATATGTTTGCTCACTACCTTCCCTACCCTAACCCCATGGAGTGAGGAGGAGAATAAAGAAAGGGTAAAAGTCACGGGTTGAGATAACAGTTTAATAATTGAAATAAAACAAAATATACTACTACTACTACTACTACAGCTACTACTACAACAACTACTACTTCTAATTGCATTGAAAAGGGTTAGAGAGAGCAAGACGCCAGGAAAAATAAGTAATGAACAACACAATTGCTCACCACCCACAGACCAATGCCCAGCTCACCCCCAAACAGTGACCTTTCTCTCACGGATGATCTTAGGTAATGGACATGACATTCTATGCTATGGATTAACCCCTTGAGCAGTTTGGATCATCTGTCCCAGCTGTGTTCTCTCCCAGCTTCTGGTGCAACTCTTCACTGTCAGAGTATGGAAGACTTTGATTCAGAGTAAGCACTACTTTAACAACCACTAAAATACCAGTGTGTTATCAACATTATTCTCATATGAAGTCCAATAGACAGCACTGAACCAGCTGCTAATAAGAATATTAACTCTATCTCAGCCGGAACTAGAGCATAGAAATAGAAAAATGAGCATGAACGACTGTTTCATGTACTGAAAACAAAAGAAAAAATCATTAGCTAAAGATGTATTAGCTTCTAACTCTTCTATTATTATCAGTCCATATAAAAATGAATCACCAACACTGTCTGTCATACACTTAGCTCATGGTCTACAAAGTGCTTTCTACAAGACATTTCAGCTTAAGAGAAGACTGACTTTTATAGCAACCCTAATGAAACTTTCTGAACCTTTGTAGATAATGTTTTACAGAAAATGAATAACAGTCACTGCATGTCCAAAACATTTGCAGGGTATTTAGCATTCAGTAATAGTTTCAATTATGGAATACAAAAGAGCATTTTCCAACATATACAAATTGTAAATTTCAACATTATTCTGTCTGGCTGATACCATCTGCAGGAGTTAAAGAGCTGAAGTAAACATCCAGAGTAAAGGGATGTGATGAAACACAGCGAGACGCAGCACAAGAGAACAAAGTTTTGAAGGTAAAAATCAGAGTTGAGAATTAATGCAATTTGTGAACACATTTTTCTCTTTGAAAATGTTTAATTTAATATTTGATAACTTAAGGAAGAGAGAAAAGAATGCAGAAGAGATTCTCTGTATTTTTTTATTCTAGCTTAAAGTATAGCTTAGAATACCTGAGTATCTCTTAAAAAAATCACTTTTAATACATACTACTTCCCTAAGACCCTTGAGATTAGTTTCCACTGGGAATTCTCTGGTGAAAGCCACACATCATTTCAAAACTAATTTTTTAAATAAGAGATGAACAAACTGCCACTAGAAAGTTTTATAATAACTTTATTAACTATTACACAGATTACATGGCTTTTCAGAGAATTTAGCATTGCAGAAATCTCAAAATAGTTCCTTATATCTAAGTATTTTGTCACTGTCAGCTCCAATAACAGAAAGAAATGTGATTTGCAAAAACTGAACATCTGACCTTTGTCTCTTGATGATGACAATCCAAAGTTTACAAAATACATACTCTGACATGGATTCAGATTGCCAGGAATAGTAAGGAAGCTATTGATGGATGCTCAAGAAAAAAAAAAAAAATCTGAAAAACGATTTTTTAATTTTATTTTATAAAAAAATAAAGACTGATTTGTTGTGGGGTATGTAAAGAAAATACATAACAGTGCATCTACAGAGACTTTAAAATTATTTCAATTTATTGTAACTTTTAGGAATGCAGTTCAGTTAGGAGTCACTGCTCTTTGTGTTACCTCATTGCAACATTAAGGTCAAATTCCCAAATGTAGTTCAGAAGCTTCCTGAAAGGAAATTAGTTAGATTGCCTAATGATATGGGACGGTTAAGATGTAGTTGAGGAGTGACTGTTGCTCAAACAGTGGTATTAACTTTCTAATTACCTTTTTCTTTTCTGCTGGCTCCACTTCCATTAGCTGGCAGGTGGTAACTGTACACCTAGGAGGATCAATGGGCTTCCTTCCCATGATCAAGATAATAATGTCGCTGACTTAATGTTAAATTCCTGTTATATTTGACTAAAGGCAGGTAGAAAGACTGACTTTACCATGTTCTTGCTGCTGCACACTGGGTAAGCACAACTATAAGAAGGTGGAATGAGGCTGGGTCTTTCTTGGAGGCCAGATGAGCACACCAAACACCAGACAGGCAGGGAGACCACTGCCCATGAGAGACAGGAATTTTCTAAGGTGACAAAAAGGCAGCTGTGAGACAAACTTTGGTGTGATAAGAAAAACAAACAAACAAACAAAAAGCAATAGACATTCCTAAAGACTCAGTGATGACTGCGTGAAGCCTTTACTAGCATAAGATGTCCTTGACACTTGATAAATGAGAACAAGTTTGAGGTGATAACTTTCCCAATTACAATGTGTAAGACTGAGGAAATGTGTAATAGGGAGGAAATTACTTTCAGAACCTGTATCTACTGGCAAAACTGACTTTTTAAATTCATAATTAATTTCTATACAAAATATGCTGCAATATAACATCATTAATTATTAAAAGCTTTCTGATATCCCTCAGTGTCCTCACTTTAATGAAAATATGAAGTTCTACCTCAATGCTTTTGTTGTTGTGGGGTCCCAGAATATAATAAATGTTTATTTATTATAAATATAATAATATAACAGCAAATTCCTATAAAACTAAGTGTACTGAAATGTATACAGATTTAAATTGCTAGACTTAAAACAGCAAACATGCTTATATTATATAGAATTAAATTACTCTATTAAAAATAGCAAATGCATTTATATTATGGGGGTTTTATCAGTTGTTCTCCTTTTCCACCACGTCAGCATATAGCACTGTACTAAAATTCCAGGCTAGCTAGGGCTGTCTATACAGTCTGTCAGCCTGCAGCCGCAGATAACTTCCTTGTTCCTGTTCTACAGTGTACATCATTTGACAGAACAGTGCCAATCAAATGTCAGCTTTTCCTGCAAACACTGTACGCAGAGTGAAGCAGAGAAGTTTGATTGAATGAGCTTGGATATTGCATTTTAAATAATTTCCTAAGTGCAACTTTTTAAAACAATCTTTTTTACCATTACATTCCTGGTAAGCCCACAGGGACATGGAGATGTGCCTGCAAAATATTGGTGATTCTCAATTCTCTGCCATTCAATATCACTCCAAAGAGGTAACACAGCTAATTAAAGAGACTTGGACATTTGCAAATCCACTCTGCAGATGAAGTTGACTAAAAGACAGTAGGAAGCACTAACCCTACTGCTAATGACATTGCACTGGGGGACAGGAGAATAGAAACCTGGCTGGCACAACAGTAAGCTGAAAGCCATTATCAGCACTGAAAAATCTGGGTATTTCAAATACCAGAGACATAAGCAGTTTTCTGACACCATTAGCATTATGCAACCTAGTATGGATAAAAAATCTTTTGGTCTACTTCATAAATTACACCTTAATTTATAAAATTAAAGTAATAATAAAGAAACTAATTAAGTAAATAAGCAGTAAATAATAAGTAAAATATTAAGGAGGTATGATGTAGAGATAGTTGTCAAATAATCACCTCCCTTACCATGCTATTTCCTTAATGTGATACTTAGCTGTATCTGGGTGATGTATTTTAGGGTGTTTGTAATGCATGTATTCTTTGCCATACCTACACGATTTGAAGTCCAGTCCAGTTACCAAAGAGAACCAGGAATTAGCCATTCACCATACCATGAATGGAAAAGGAGAGTGACAAAAATATAAGTTTGGTTTTTTGTTTGTTTGCTTTTGTTTTTTGTTTGTTGGTTTGGTTTTGTCTGGGTTTTTTTGTTTGTTTGTTTGTTTCTAATTATTTCTGAAAAATTCCTTGATGCAGTGACAATAGACATTCCAAAAATTTATATGCAAAAAATCATCTTCCTCTCAAAATTCATATTTTACAGACTCAGCAATGACAACAAAACATATAAAATGAGTGTTTTGAATATAGATAGCCAACACAGATCACAGCATGTGGAGAAAAAAAATAATTAGTATTTCTCTCTATGGCATAAAATATCAGAGTAAATAAGCACACTTTTCAAATGTGGGAGACATTACATACCTTCTAAAATTCTACCCGTTTCTCATGTTCACTCCAGGCAGCTATTCATACAGAGAATCTTTTTGGAAATTATGAAGCTGATTGGGCATGACAGATACATAAGGCTTAATTTAATATTAGACAAATAAAACCAAGCACTATATGAAGGAAATATAAGGACCAGCTGTAATGGGAACAACATGTATTGCTTGGAAGACAGAGAATATGGCAGTAAGAAAGGTGATTGATGACAGAAAAGCTGTACTAACAAGAAATGCTTGGAACCACAGGAGTGTGCCATATAAGAAAATACAGGTACTGATCACTACTCATCCTAATGCTGTCAGTCTATATGACTCTTTAAGATGATATTTATACTCATTTTACCTGAATATCCTGTACAAACATAGTGACCTACCTACTTTTGGTTTTTTTTGGTTTCCCCCCCACCCCATATTGGGGGAAAAAAAAAAAAAAAAAAAAAAAAAAAAAAAAAAAAAAAAAAAAAAAAAAAAAGCTGGTGTTTCAGAGATAAGTTGCAGGAAAAGACCTATTTGCTAAGAGTAAATTATACTGTCAACTTGGATGATATCTTTCATCTAAAATAAGGTCTTGTCTTCCCTCATTAGCTGCCCAGAGCAGGAAATAGAATTACAAAAATGGATTCCTTCATAGGGGAAGGAATATCAGACCTCTCACGTGTAACTCACTGGAGAATTACTTCCCTCCTTGTCATACAAGGAGACATGTCTAGAAGTCCCATAATATGTAAAAGGGAATAGAGACAAAAGTTGATAGCAGTCCTGTCAAAGCATCTGATAGTGAAAACAAAACAAACAAACAAACAAACAAAAACCAAAAAAAACCCCACCAAACTTAGAGAATTTTTAAGAGGACTTAACACAAGAGTGAAGCTAAAAAACCTTTAACCAGATAAACTTAATTTTTATAATCATTTCCCCCATGAAAGAAAAAAAAAACACAAATCCAGCAGGAAAAAAAAAAAAAAAACCAAAAACAAAAAGCCACGCTTATCATGGTTTAAGACAATTTAGGAGGTGGGCACTCTAAAATGAGTAATCTCCCCTTAGTTTCAACCAATCCCTTTCCACCAATAAGGACTGCATAAGTTAAAAAATAACAGTTTACTAACAAGAAAAGGAGCAACAGGAGAAAAAATAACAGTAAATAACCACCAAATGCAAAATCATTAAATCTCACGAACCCGACAGGAACAAGACTTAAGCATTCAGGCCAAAGTCTAATCTACCAAATTTGACTTTATAGCATTTTGCAAACCACACAAAGCAAACTAATTTAGTGGGAGTGTATGCAGGAGATGTTTGTTTTTGTAACACCCTTTAGTTATAAAGTGAATTAAACTGTCTATTTTGAACACTTCTTGAGGAAAAGAATTTCTTTCTAGGAGCAAAACATTGTTGACTTTCAACGATGATTGATTCTTTCATTCAGTGTGTTTTTGTTCTGTGTGATATCACTGCAGGTTACTTACATGACATCTAAATATTACACTACCTATATTAAGAATTTTTTCAACTGTCTGATCATCCTTACTGTACTGAAAAAGTAAGAACATGATACCTCAGAATACCAAGCAAAAAATGACATGTTTTTTGGCAATCACTCAGTGCTAAAAATATCATTAAGAGCCATTTAAACTGAAAAAAATTATCCAAAGAGCTTGCAGTATCTATGCAAAATATAGGCTTTGGATTAATTTGAAACTAAATTTAAGTACTTGTTAATATCCAATGAAGATAAACAGATATCTCAGAGACAATACTGGATGAAAGAAAGAATTAAATGCTTTTTAAAGGTGTTGTGATTACATTCCCATGATCAAGAAAGTGTGATTATAAACTTTGAGAACAAATACAACTCATTTCATATATAGCAGCAAAGTTCAAGTTCATGACATTATGTAGAAGCAGGCAGCTATCCACAGAATTCTTGAGTCAATGAAAAGCAACAGCTGGTGATATGTGAATCCAATGAAGTCACTGAAAAGAATAATATTTTTCAGCTTCAATGTGACTATAAAAAGAGTAGCAGATATTGCACTTCATTTGAATAGACAGTCTTCCATTCTCATTCTCTTGCTCACCCACAGTCCTGTTGTTCATCTGCTGACTGTCTGTTCAACCATCATATATTCAATCCAACACCAGTGTTTCCAAGGTTAAAAAAAAAAAAAAAAAAAAAGACAGAATGGCAGGTCAAAACCATCATAGCATATCTTCAACAGGAATAATTTTTCTTGGCATCACTTCTTCTTCTCAGACAGTTCTCTGTGAACTTCTCTGGCAGGGGTCCTCTCTCACGAGCAGCAGCTGAACCGCACCAGCTGCAATGTGTGTCCTTCCCATGGGCTCCCCAGACAGTGCTCCCAAACCTGCTGCAGTGTGGATCTCTCTTTCCATGGGGTGCAGTCCTCCAAGGACAGGCTGCTCCAGCCTGGAAGCAGGGCCCTCTCTCTCCTCTGGGTCTCACACTGGATCACAGCCTCCTCCAGGCATTCATCTGCTCTGGCAGGGGGACCTCCCACATGGGCTGTGGGTGGATCTCTGCATCCCCCGCGGATCCCCATGGGCTGCAGGGGCACAGCTGTCTCATCATGGTCTCACCACAGCCTGCAGAGGAATCTAATCTCCAGTTCCTGGAGCACCTCCTGCCCCTCATTCTGCACTGACCTTGGTGTCTCCATGTGGTTTCCCTCACATGTTCTCACCTCCTCCTCTTCTCTGGCTAGGAGCAAAAACCCTGTGACTTTGTTTGATTTTCTTCCTAAATTTGTTATCAACAGAGGTGTTACCAAGCTCTCGAATTAGTTCAGCCTGGGCCAGAAGCATGTCCATCTTCAGAGCCATCAGGGATTGACTCTGTCAGACATGGTGGAAGCTTCCAGAAGCTTCTCACAGGAGCCCCCCTCCTTGGCCCCCTGCTACCAAAAACTAGTCTGTGACAAACCAATACAACCAGTTTCACTTTTAAGCATAAAAGTTCAATGCTACATTTGGTAGGAGAGTAGGAGAACAGGGAGAATAATATCACGTTAGCATATTTTAATTCAATTACAAAATCCTAATCTGACAGGAGCTTGATACATACAAGGGGGGAAGAAAATTCCAAACCCATGGGACAGCTTTTCTTAAGTGAACCCAGATAAGCAAATAAAAAAAATAACAAGTTAACAACTTAAATGTCAGTAAGAAAAATATGTAAGTACTTTTTCCTGTATAGCTAAAAAAAAAAAAAAAAAAAAAAAAAGGCAAGTATCACATCAACAGCCCATGTCAAATCTAAAAGAAGTGGTGCTTGATCAGCCAAGGAAGCTATTGGAAAAAAGTAAAACATTTAGACATGGAATTTCCTGATTAAATAAATATATTTTTTAAAAATATGTACAATAATCATTTGTGTTCTTGGTAAATTCAGCATCAAAAAAATGAATAAATATTTCTTTGTTTTTATATTAGTTTACAGTGGTATCAAATATTTCTGTAAAAATACTCTCTTGGTATTTTTACATTTACATTTACATTTATAAAACCTTCAGATCAATGAAATTTGATTTTTTTTTCTTTTTAAAAGGATTTCCTTCATCTCCTTTTTAATCTGCATATGCCATTCACTTGATTACTTACTACATTTTTTTGTATTTGATGATTTAATTTCCCTTGTCTTTGTTCATATTTTTTTCTTCATTTGACACTAGCCTGTTTGAGTATTCCACATTATATTGATTTTTAATATTCCACATCTGTAACCAAAATCTCATTACAGGAAGAGTAGTGACAAAAAACCTGGACATTCTTTAAAACACTTCAACAAATAAAAGACTTTGATAAAGTTTCAATTGCTTTCATTTAGTGTCCTAAGCTCAGGAATTGTCAGATGCCATCAATAATAATAATAATAAAAAAAAAAGACACAAAAAAAGCAGGTACTGAAATATCTGTTGTCCTTGAAAATTGCTGGACCAGTCTACCATTTTTCATTTTCAACACAAGATACAACAAATACCTTAAAAACTTCCCGGATTTTTCTGTAGATGGCAGGAAGAGAAGGAAAAATTGATAAAAATAATGAATGAAGAAGACTCCATTATGACATTTTCTGATCCCAGCTTTTCATTCTATCCCATTGTTGGGGGTTAAGTTTGGTTTTGTTTTTTTCTTTCCCTATAGAATTTCCCGCCCCCTACCCGTAAGTTGCTGAGAGACTAAATACTGCTGCTTAAAGGGTACTTTACCCACACAAAAGAAGTGGTGAAGGCAGTAGATCACTTAGTTTGTGGAGGGAAAGGCTCAGGGTCTCCGGGAGCTGAGTGTGCCCTCCTCCTGCTCTCGGCTTCGGAGAGGACAGTCAAGCAGCTGCTAGCGGTCCTGGGAATTCTATCATCTGCTGGAGCGCCCAGGAATTCAGAGCCCCTCCCCTGCCCTGCCGGAGCTGGGTCAGCCCCTGTCCAGCCGTCGCGGCTTCTTCAGCACTGCTCATTTTGCCTGCCAGGACACCCCCCTGCCTGCCGGGACACCCCACCATTTCCAGCCATCAGCCCTGGAGAGTCCCACTATTTAGGTTTGATGCTCTCGGGGTCCCAAGAGATCAGTGTAGTTCACTAGAGATCATGTTCACTAAATTTTGGTCTTGGTACTTACTCTTTTTGTGGGAGAGAGACTAGGAGAAAAACAAAGCAGGATCAACCTTAAAATTAACAAATGGTTTATTAACATACACTAAAATAATAGAAAAAAAAAGTGGGAAAAAAAAAATGGAATGAAACTTCAAAACCACTTTTCCCTCCCCTTACAAACTGTTCACTTTCTTACAAAAGAACAGAAAGAGACAAAACTTGTAATTTTCAGTCAGTTTCACTATCTGACAATAGTCTTTCGTCAATTCTTTATGGGAAGTGTCTCTCTTAGAGTCATGGATCCCACTGACAACTTAGAACAGTTCTCTTGTGGGTTTTTAACTGTCACAAAAACAGCTGCCTGGAGAGACCTGCCTTTGTGACCCTCCCAGGAGCAGTTTCCCAAGCTGCTTATGGGTCATGGGTCTTAGAATTTTGCTTACTGGGTATTCTTTACTTTAAGGTACAGAGATATCTTCTCATTTCTTCACTGGCACAGGGGGCTTCTCATCTTTATCTCTGTTCAAGCATCTTATAGGATATTACTTAGTTCATCACAAACACCTTTGCTTAAGTCTACACACAAAACAATCATCTCCCCAAATGCATCTCTTTCCCATGATTTAAAGGAATGACTTAGACTTCATTTCCATGGCTCAAGTAAGAATAGAACAACTAACTCTTCAACCCTCTGTCCCAATAGTCTTTTCACTCTTGCTTTACTGACTTCATTCTGTTGTTCTTTATGTTCACTCTGTCCTTTCTTACTCTCTCAGAGAAGGGCCAAGCTCTGGAAGCTTCATGTTGCTAAGAAAGAGTTAAATCTGCTCGTAGTATTTGTCTCTCCCTCTGTAGCTCATGGTGTTAGATGTTCAAGGCTGAGCTGATGAGGGAGGAAGAACTCACAGAAACATCAGAGACTGGAGCACTCAGGCAGTCTGGAATCACAAAAAAAAAAAAAAAAAACCACCAAAAAACAGGCAGGATCATAAATGCCCACCCCTTCGTGTAAATTGGGGTGGCCTCAGCCCAAATGGTGCCCATAGCTCTTATCAGAGCCTAGCAGAGATCTCTCCCTGCTCCAGGGAAGTCTGAAGAAAGTAGCTGTTGCAAAACAGCAACATATCCTTGCCCCCCTTTCACCCGGGAGCTGATAGAATCCAGCCAGGCTTCAGGCCAGCGCCCCCACAAAAAGGGGGGAGCAGCAGGCCCAGCTCGATGTTACCTGTCTCTCTCTGGCCAACGGAAGAAGAAAAAGGACCCACCTAAAGGAAATCAAGGGGTTTTATATGGTACCTCCCAAAGTCGCAGCCAGCAATTTCAGTGGTCAGAATAGATGCCAATATTTCAACCAACTCTCTGATAGGTCTCTGTCTCTTCCAAAACAATTCCCAGGTCCTGACCTGGAGAATTATTTTACATTCTTTTATAACTAAAAATCCAAACTGTACTAACCCATGACAATCAGACTGCCCGGGTTTTGTGAGACAAAGCCCCTTGGGGTTCTTGGTTCTGTTTATTATTATTATTATTATTGCTGTTGCGGTTGTTCGTTTGTTATATTTACTAGTAAAGGACTGTTATTCCTTTCCCCATAGTTCTGACTGAAAAGCCTCTTTAATCTTCTAAATTATAATAACTTGGAGGGAAGGGATTGGAATTCCCCATTCCTAGAGAGAACTGCCTCTCCCTAGCAGATACCTGTCTTTTCAAACCAAGACACCCATCTTTCCTTTTCTTTGTGAAGTCCTCTCAGAGAACACTCCTGAACATTTACAATCACCTTAAAAAAAACCCAACAAAAGCAGCAAAACCTACAAAACCCCTCAAAATTACTCTAATGTTGTTACAGCTCCCAAACTAGTTTGTAAATAGAAAAATGCTCAGACTCTAAAGACAATCTAGAGCAAACATTAATAAAATTCATGCTAAGGCCACAGTTTGAAGTTCTATTAGCCATTAGAAGAGAGTTACATAATATTACTGCCAGATTTCTATGGTTTTAGAGAATTTTATTTTAATTTACATTGTACACTATTTAAACACAGTGACAGCCAGATTATTTTAATTGAAGCAGGGAAGAATTTTAGATATCTTTTGAATGGCTATCTTGCTCCTTATATTTGCATTAAAACTGGTTATGAAAATTAATAAGTTTTCTGCTTTTTTATTTCTTTGAAAAGTGGCAGTATATTTATCTATTCATTTCTGTGTAACTCCAGAAATAAATTTCCTGTGGAAGACTAAATCCCAGCAGTGTGCTTTGCTTTTAGAGGGCATGCAGAAGTGCTTCATCCTTGTTTATTGAGAGTTGAGGTAGACCAGAGTGATAATCCTTGCCAGGAAACAATCTGAGGAAAACCAACACTGTTAGACAAACACAACCATAAAGCAACAACAAAGGAAGCATCTTAGAAGACTTGATTTAAACTAAAAACAGTGCAGTGCTGGAATAGGTTTGAACATAACAGGGTCTAGGGAATGTTCTTCTATAGGACCATATGTTTAGAAGCTATCCATAATCATTTAGTGAAAGATATATTAATCTAAAATGGGATTTAGACAGAATTAGGGCACCAGACTAAAAATTCAGAAAGTGTGAGATTGCAGTTCAATACTATGCTAGATAGAACATCTACCAGTGATGGATTGCTGGTTCATCTGGGGATTTAATGATCATATTTTCATTCTCAGTCTTTTGAAAAGTAATACTAGGTGTATTTCAGTCAGTTCATAGCATTGAACTTTACAACAAAGTCAATGCTTCCCTTGGCAAGGGAGCATGGGTACAGGTGGACAGAAAGAACCTGGAGGCCTTGGAAAACACTAGTTGAGCATGAGCAGCAGCGTGCCCAGGTGCAGAGATGGCCAACAGCACCCTGGGAGTTATTCATAGAGACACAGCCAGGACACTGAGGGGAAGGACTAACCCCCTCTGCTCAGCATTCCAAAGTTCCCATCTGTATACTCCAAGATATGGGATCCCTCCAGCACAGGAAGCAGGGATGGCCCTCAAGTTGGCTGAGGTCTGTGACACTTTTCCTGTGAGGAGAATCTGAGGGACCAGGCTTGTTCAGCCTTGAGGAGAAATGGCCCTGGGTGGAAATAAATGCAGCCTGCTGATGCCTCTGTATAGTTTACTGACAGGATGGACTCACCTTCACTGTGGTGCACAGTGGGGAAATGAGAGACAGTGGGCACAGAGAAAAGCAATATTTTTTAAGGAAACTCTTTTTCACCCTGGAGACGGCCAAGCAGTTGAAGAGGCAGTCAAGCCAGGCTGTGCTGTGTCCATCCTTGAAGATTATCAAGGTTTAAGGTTTTCAGGATAAAGCCCTGAACAACTTTGTCTGTGCAATTTTCCTAGCATCCTATCATCCTGTGGTTTCAGAGTGAATGAAAACCAACTGAAATTCCCTGATGAACATCTAGATTTCCAAATGAACAGTGTGGAATCTGAATGACCTACTTATTTGTAGCAAACTCAGTACCTCTTTCTGGACTTCTGTTAATGAGGAGGGGCTAACCATTAAAACATTGTAGGACCTAAGTTGTAGGAACTTAATTTCTCCATTAGATCTAGTCTTAGTCACCATAGCATAAAGGCTTTATGGCATTTGTGTAAAGGTTGTATCCAAAAGAGAAAATAAATTCTCTTTTTGCTGTCACTGGCAATTTAAAAAGCAAATTTGCAAAATAACTTGTGCATTAATATGAGGCCTTAGGGATATTTATATGAACCCTTTAAATTAAACCCTTCAAATGCACTTTTTAATCCTATAGAACTGACAACCATGCATTTAGCTAAGTTGATTATTCATGTCATAATGATTTATGGGCATTTTAACAAGTTACAGCCCATGTGTTATGTTGTCAGGTCTTTTTGAAGATCAGTTACTTGGATTAGCTATCCAAGGGTATGGTTATTTCTTGTAAAATGCTTAACAAATGACATCTTTTAACTCAGGATTTCCTCCAGCTGTTTGATCAGAAACCATGTTTCTGTCAGCAGTTGATCTTTAAACTGCAGCTTTTTCTTCATGAAAATGAAAGGATGTTCATTGCACAGCTTACATTTATTTTTTTGTTATTATTCTTATTCCTATAGACATGTAAACTAACATTACTTCAGCATTATAAATTCAAATGCAAACTATGTCATTTTAAGCAAGATTTTCTCTAAGAAGATTTGTAATAAGTAGCTTGTTCAACTGTCTGTGAAGTTTAGCTGACAAACCTAAGAGCTCGTTAGCAGTTAATTCTTTTGGAAGAAGTAAAATAAGGTATGGATTTGGGAGACAGACAAACAGAGGAAGACAGACACAAAAAGAAAATGCTTAACAATAGTATGTTTAGAGACCAATCTAACTTTAAACTTTACAAATGGTGTCAATGAAATTTGTCTTGTGGTGAACACAACATATAAAGGATGTATATGTTATTTGTTATCAGAATATATAGGCAGACTAAAAATTCCAAGGTCCCTAAAGGTCCCTGTATCATTCCCAGTTTTCAGCACAAAAAAGACTATGGTGTGTTGACCCTGGCTGGATGCCAGCTAACCACAAAAGCTGACCTATCATCTCCTTCTGCAACTGGATGGGGGAGACAAAATACAGTTAAAGGGTCGTGAGTGGAAATAAGGACACAGAGAGATCACTCATCGATTACAGTCACAGAACAGGTTGAACTTGGGGGTATTAATTGAATTTATTACCAACAAAATGAGAGCAGCCTAAAGAGAAGAAAATAGATCTTAAAAATCTTCCCACTGACTCCTCCTTCCTTCCCAGAACTACATCCTCCCCACCAATAGTTCAGGGAGACAGGGAATGGGAGTTTTGGTCAGTTCACCACACATTGCTTCTGCCACTGCTCAGGGAGAGGAGTGCTTGCCCTGGTCCAGTGTGGGGTCCCTTACACAGGAGACAGTTTTCCATGAACTTCTGCAGCAGGTCTCCATCCCACAGGCAACAATTCTTTACAGGCTGCTGCAAAATGGGTCATTCTTCCACAGGATGCAGTCCTTCAGGCACAGCCAGCTCCTGTGTGGGTACCCCACAGAATCACAAATCCTACCAGGAAAACATCTCCAGCATGGGATCCTCTCTCCATGGGTCTGCAGGTCCCCCACAGGGTCTCAGCTTCCTCTCAGAAATCCACCTGCTCCAGTGTGAGTCCTCTCCACAGGCTGGAGGTAGATCTCTGCATCCCCATGGATCTCCATGGGCTGCAGCGACACAGCTTGCCTCACCATGGTCTGCACCATGGGCTGTAGGGTAATCTCAACTCCAGTGCCTGGAGCACCTCCTTCTGCTCTTACCTGATATTTGGAGAGTTGTTCCTCTCACATTTTCTTACCTCACTCTTCTCTGGCCCCAATTAAAATTGCTCAATTACTTTTTTTACTCTGTAGATATGTAACCCCAGAGGTGCTATCACCACCTCTGATTGACTTGGCCTTGGCCAGAAGTGGGTCTGCTCTGGAGCTGGCACTGGCTCTGTCAGACCTGGCAGAAACTTCTGGACGTGTCTCACGGATGTCATCCCTGTAGTCCCCCCACTTACAAAACTCAACCATATAAGCATGATACAGTACCAAATGAAGATCTATCCAAAAAGTTTACAACAATTTTAGTTTTGGTTTTCACCTAGGTATGTGTTCTTTCACTTTTTGATTTTTAACATAATTTAAATTTGCAGCAGCCATTGTGCATTTAAAATCTCTGATATTTTATTTCCTGCTGTAGTCAATTCACACTCTCTAGATAACAGACAAGTGGAACACACCTTGCTGGGATAAAATACCCCATCTGAGTCCTCTGTGGTTTGAGAGTCTCCAGCCCAGGTGGTGATCTCCCTTGCCCACCATTGATATGATTCTGAAATGGAGCCCTGGCTCTGTGCTGGGAAGGGAAAGTGACACTGTTCTTTAATGAATTTTTCCAGTTTGTACCTACATTTAATGATACAGAAAGAACAGAAAATGTCCAATGAAGTGCTACATATACGGCAGTTGCTTATATTCTGTGGCACTATACTCGAGCAATGGTCCTTGAAAACTATGCCAAAGAGCACAGAATACTTACTGAAGATGCTATCTTTCAAACATCTCCCTTGCCATTCCCAATACTACAGTCTCCAGGGTGAAATAAAATTGTTTTAACAGCAGGGACTGAAAAAGAAAATTGTTCTGAAAATTCATATCCTGTCTGCCTTTTAATGCAGCAAGCATCAATCCAGAACTGCCATAGGAAAAGAGAAATGTTGTATTCTGCTGGAATGGTTTATTCTTGCTTCCCCTGTATTTCATGTGTTAATGGTTTACCCCAGAATTTGCATACTCCCTTTTGCTTCCTATATAGTTATTCCACACCCTTTGTTCCAGCACTTTTCTTGTCCATCAACTAAACCCTGCCTAAACTCCCTGTCAGTTACTGTAAAACCCATCCCTTTTATCCAGAAAGTTCTATGTCTGTTATGTATCCTTTGAAACCCCACTGGACTCTGTAACACAATCCCTCCCACAGAATAAGCCTATTGGTTTCTCAAATTATACTATCCTCCCCTTTACTCCTCCCCAGTTGTATCCCATTGGTTATTTGTTTGTATCTACCCGTGTTACACTCCCTGCATAAACCCCCATGCACAGAAGTGCTCCGGGCCTGTTCTTCCCTTGTGGACCCATTCACAATAAACACGTGGATTTACCTGAGAAAAGGTCTCCTCAAATCCTTTGACCTGGTCCTCATGGACTGCAAAGGCTCAAGGAGTGTGCCTCCGCTCCTACAGATTCCATGCGCCCTAAGGCTTTGCCACGGGAGCACAGTTCCCCAGTCCTGTGGAGATGCCGGGGTGCTGAGCTAGACTATTCATCCCCAGAAGCCAAGAAGGAATCCACAGAGAAAGAACCAGTGAGCTTTCTATTCTTCTGCTGGTCCCCAACCATTCCAGGCCCGGCTGGGATGGAAGTAACTTTCCTCTCAGCAGCTGGTATGGTGATGTACTTTGACTTGTGACTAAACAGTGTTGATAACAGCAGTGCTTTGGCTATGGCTCAGCAGTACTTGCACCGTCAAGGCTTTCTCTTTCTCCCCCTCTGCTTCCCCAGTGAGTAGGCTGGAGGTGAGCAAGAGGCTTGGAGGACACAACTGCAACCAGTGATCAAGAAATATTCTGTACCCTACAATGTTGTGTTCAGCATCAAAAGCTTAAGGAAAAAAAAACAAAAACAAAAACAAAAACAACAATAGAAAAAGCAGGGATGTTTATGGTTAAAGCATTTTCTTTCTAACAACAGTTACTTATCCATAACAATGCATTCTGAAGTCCTGCTTTCCATTAAGTGGTTAGACCTTAGTCTGCTCATGGGCAGAAGGAAATAATTCCTTTATTCTTTTCCTTTCATATATACATTTTGTTCCACCTATTAGACTTTTGTTATTATTATTATTAACCTGTAAATCTTATCACCTGCCTTTTTCTCTCTCTGACGCACAGCAGAAAAGAGTCAGTTCTATTAGATGAAGTCAACCCACCAAATTGAATGCTGAGTGGTCCATCTCTGTTACTGAAATATGGATAGAAGCAAACTCACCAGGGAAATGTTATTCATATAGAAACAGCCAAAACTGAAGACTAGAGGTTCAGAATGAGTAGGGATACTTGCATGTTTTTCCACAAGTAAGATCTAATGTCTCTTAACTTATTATAGCTGCTCTAAAATGTTGTAAGCTTGCAAACAACTCTTACAGAATGATGGCTACTATTCTAAAGAGCATACATGCTGAGATCTTTGTTCCTCCATTGTAAACAGACAATTTTTTTTTCACATAATTTACATGATTAGTGATAATATACTTGGAGACAATTAGTGCTATGAATTTGATACAATCTACCACAACCGTAGTTGAAGCCAAAGATAAGCAGAAATACACCACACTACAAAATCAAGAGTATCTGACCTTTTGCACTAAAACACTGAAGCTGTTGCCAGACTATTCAGCCAGAGAATTCTGCACGTTTGATTCAAGATCAGCATAGCGCAGAGGAAAGGTGATTAATGGCCAGTCATAATATGAGAGTGATGCCTTGAGAGCACAGAACTGAGAACATAGAACAGAGGTTAGACAGAGTAAAGGAATAAAGTAGGTGTCTATTTAAAATGCCTTCAAAGGATCCACCTTGCAGTACAGAAGCCTGGGTGGGATGGATGATAGGTCACACGCATGCTTTTATGAGTTTGCTTCATTTGCATATTGGGGTTGATTTGCATATTGGGGTCCAATTGCAGCTTCGGGTAATGAAGTCACATTCTCCCAGTTCTGTTCCCCCCAATTCACTTTCCTTTATACTTTTTGGAGCCTGAAGCTGCAACAATGACCTTGGTTCTCAGGCTGGAAAAGGATTGTTTTGTCTAATGAAATTGTGGAGAGAACTTGCTAACACTCCTTTTGAAGTTCAGAGCTACACACCAATGCAATACAGAACCTGGAAAATATGAAAGCTAAAACTTAAGGCATCAGAGGAGAGAAGAAACTGAGAGGTGTAAAAGTCAACTAGTACTATCCTAGCAATTTGATTAATTCCATTTCAACTAGTGTAAATTATATATGTTGTTACAGGTAAGATGGCTTAATTTGTCCGAGGCTGTACAACAGAATGTCTGCATAGTGTTTGAGAGGGAGGATGATGGATGCTCAAGGTAAGAAGAAAGAGGAGTGCTGGAAGTGAGGACCCTGTTTTTGTGACTAGTGCAAAATGTGAAAGTGGCATTTGGAGCAGAAGAGGTGAAAAAGGACGTAATATTACTGTGTGTATCTGGTCCGTATCTCTCATTCAAGTGCCATGACTTATTTCCAAGTCCACCCTGCTACTATTCTATGATGGCATAGTACTTCAAAGTCTTTTCTTGGTGGGGATGGGAACTCTACTCTTTCATGCTGCAATTTTTCTAAAGACATTTTCACTGAAGAGGAATACATGAAAAGATGGCATAAAAAGTGAAACCACTGAGCGAATGTCTTCCAAATAATACTATGGATTTCTCCTGGACAAGAAAACACAAGAAGATTCTGATTTGATACTGCACATAGCATCTAAGCAGGGACTCAACCAGAAGTAAATCTCTCCAGCTTCTGCCTTTTATGCAACATAATGTAGTAGACTAAAAATAAAATTTAAAGCAAATTATGTGTACATTTATTTTGTTAATTTATATCTAATAACTGAAATTCACAGCTATCAGTACTATTAACTGAAGTTGTCTACACATTAAAGAAGACAAAATTTGTTTTTGACATAGTCACGAGCATTTTAGATTCAGCTTTGAAATTTAGTATACTGCATTTTTCAAAAAGAATAATACCAATTTTGCCATCCAGACTCATCTAATTTTTAGTCCTTTTCAGCAGAGACAAGTGAAAAGAGAAATAACATCACATAAATTAATAATTAGTTATGCTTACTTCTATTATTTACCATTGTAGCTGTAAGTATTCATCACCATAGTATCTGAGCATCTTAGAACTTTTAGTGAATTATGCATAAGTCTACCAACTTGTAGGGCATTTCTGTTATTGCTGTTTTACACTTTTGGAAGACAATGGGCACTGAGGTTGATAGACTGATTTTTCAGAGGTGCTTAGCATCTGCTTGTACTACCCATTGTTTTATTTGGCATTGCAAACCACAGATGATTATTTATTTGTCTATAATTTAAGAACTTTGGAAATACCATTTTGAAGAAACTTCCTGACTTGAGATAATTTTTTTCACACATTTGTAAAGCTTATTTTGCCAAAATATGATGTTGGGAAGCATTGAAAGTAACATAGAACTTATCTGTTGATATCCAGCTTGTAGGTGACAGCTGCTGAGGCAGTCAGAAACAGGAAGTTAAACATAAACACATCTTCTCTGTTCAGGAAGAAATGGCATTGAAATGACTCTTATTCTCAAAATACACTGAATTTCTTTCAAATACCTTTATCACATAATCTTCTTATATAACTGATACTTCCAGATACTCCACTAGTGCTCAGTCATCATAACAAAGTTAATAAATGAGGCAAAGATCCACTTCTCCATTGTTTCTCATGAACTGAGACATTACTGCAATCTAATGTAAAAGAAGAACAAAGGGAGGAACTAGAGGACATGAAAGCCAAGAATTTATTTTCCATTCCTTACACAAAATATTCCATTCTAACTTCAAAACTCAAAACCCATGTAGAAAAGTTATCAATTTTTTTTTTTTTTTTTTTTTTTTTTAAATAAGTAATGTTGACTGCATGCAAAGGTAATCTTTTGGGTTTGCTAATTTTTTTTCCTAAAGTGTAATTTCAGTAAAACTGAAAATTCTACTGGCACTGTAGGATGAACTGGCAATTCAAGATTGTGATTCTGAAACAAAATCGCACTGCTGTTAAAGCAAAAATCTTCAAATCTAATGTCTTCTGTTTTTTTTTTTTCAGAATTAGCTGCAGAAATAGCTTTATTTGAGTAACATATTGCTATATCCTGTTGCTTCTTAATGCATCCTGTCACATCACAAGCAGCTACACATTTTCTCCTTTTGTCTTATTGTCTATGTGGATACAAATACTTCTATTTCAATGGAACTACAGCTATGGTAATGCACAGATTGAAGAATTATTTTTGTGAACTGAAGACTTAGCTAAAGAACATACTGTCCCTCTATACACAGGTTTGGACCACATTTGAGCGTAACATTTAAGTTTGTACATAAAACTACACACCATGTTGTGCACTGGCTTTTGATTACTTGAAACAAGAATATATTTTTAAGATCATATATTTTTAAGATTTTATTTCCCCAAGAAAAAAACCCCACAAACATATACAATACTTTGATTATAGTTAAATCAATGAAAATATCAAGGAGGTAGAGTGATTTCTGCTTACAGGCCTAATAGTACCAATTTGCATTAACCACCAAATATTTAATGAGACAAACACTGAAAAATAAAACATCTCTTCATCGTTTATGCTGACTTCAAAACAGAACTGTTTATCCAAGTGGGAGTTAATTTGGAATTTATAATGTGTTGGAGTCCAGGGCATTCCTTTGGCTGCCCTGCAGGGTCAGAGACCTGGACAGGGGGGTCTGTGACCCTGGCCCAGAGCCCAGAGGGACATTGGCTTTGATCTCAGTCCATGGGAAAGGCTTCCTGCACTGCGGGAGGGATTGCAAGCCACAAGAGTGTGAAAGATAGTAGTTTAGCTTATCACAGGGTGAGAAAACAGTAGGTTTGGGTTTTTAGTACGGAAGTGAATGGGAGCAAGATGGAGGATTTGGGGCGTTGTCTCCTGCTTCTTCTTTCTTCTTCCCTCACTCCGTTTTCTGCAGTGATGGTGGCACAAAGTAGTTTAAAGAGATTGGGTCAAAGTAGGGATGACCTTTTTAGTGTAAGTGATAGGTATTGGCAAATAATGATAAATAAAGAACACGTAACAATAAGTATAAAAGATAGCAACAGCCCAGTCCAGAAGGAGTCAACAGATGCCCGAGCAGCTGCACAGACCTTTGTTGAGCACTGAGAAATTTGTAAGATAAGAACAATAAATGAAGCATGCAACCTTGAAAAATCAGAACCTGAAGACTCCGTCTCTTTTTTTACGTCTGGCTCAGAGCTTTGCAGAAGTCAAAAAGACTCTAAAACCACCTGAATCTTGGAACAAAAAACCGAGAATAATGAAGATACAGTTAAACAGAGTCAGTAAGTTTATAATGCTTTATTCTTTATGGATTTGTATGTGGAAAGACTACAGGTGAGACGTAGAACAGAGAGTAACTGTGATCCTGCTTGCATAACTGAAAATTTAGCAGTAATAACCCATCATAGTGGACTAACATTCACACCTATTTAGCCTAACCTCAGAACATATGCTGATAATGGAAGCTGCACAAGGCATAAGTTATTGCAAAAACTGTTGTTGCAACATGTGATTGTAACAGATAATGAGCCTCAGTCCTCAAGTATTCAACTACTTTGAAGACTGAAGCATTCAATACTGCAAAGCCACAGATTCCTACTTTTCATTAGCAACAGTTGACAGTTTAAAAAGAATTGGTAAGATTTGAGCAAAAAGATTCAATTTAAATTAATATTTGGTTTGAACATGGATTTTCATTGTATATCTCTAGAAAGTGAAAAGGGTGTATTGTGAAAATATAAGCAAAAAAATTACTACCAGACAGTAAAATACCTAACATTTATGTAAATATGAAAGTAAAACTCCAGTGTAGACAGTACAGCTGTCACACTGGAAAAAAATAAGGAAGCAATCCCTGGTTATTCTCTGCATGCCTTACAACATTAAAACCACAATGTGATGTCCTGTCATCTATATCCCATGTACTACTAAAAATCTGTAAGAAAGATCAGATTAAGAACTGAGTTATGAAAAGATAAGAAACCCAGTTTATTTGTATATTATTAAGGATTTAGTCAAGTATTTCTGTATAGAGAAAAACAAACAAACTAACTAACAAACAAACAAACAAACACCACTACATAAATATTGTAAAATGTTTCCTATTCTCAAATAATTATGTCTGTAACAAATGTGGTCCCATGTGATTTCATGTTTGGACTTTGTACTAAAGGCATCCAGATGGTGTAGTTAGAGATTGTTCCAAAAATGTAACTGGCATCCTTGCTGGCAGTGACAGCTTCCAGCAACTTAAAGTTGTAATTTCCTTATTCAACAAACAGAGAGAGTTTTGTGACAACACTGGAGAAAATGAGAGTCTTTAAGAATTTATGACATGGTAATCTTCACCTTTTCCATCCAGCTGAGAATGTTCCCTTTAGAGCTAGAGAGTAATTGTTATCACAGACTGCCCTTTTCTTTACCTTCCTCTTTCATAGGAACAGTTTCTAAATCTGTCTGCTCACAGAAAGATATTCCTTCAGTCAGGATAAGGAAAAAAATGGTCATGATTACACTCCTGGGCATATATCCTTCCTTTTATTACATTTCTTCCTTTTAACTTCACTGGAGTCATTATTATTGCCTCATAAAATATGGCAAAGGTACCATTATTGCTCCTAGTCCCAAAACGCTATAGATGTTGATAGCACTGAGAATAATGATGACATAGATTTCAACGCACTAAAATCAATTGGAAATGTTTTCAGGTTATCTGAGAAGTAAGCATGTAAATTATTAGACCAGTTATGGACCAGTTTCCAGGCTGGCTGCAAACACTAGAAAGTAACTCACACATACCCCTGTGTTTTTTAACTTGTCTTCACTAACTGAATTATGTCTTCAGCAGCGCAACCAAACAAGAAGTTTGAAGTCTCACTTCAATTCTTGGAGAACTTCAGACCTTTTATGTATAGTTTTTGTAAAGCTTATTCACTGTCAGTATTGTTTCCATGATCAATAAAATTTCCAAGTTCTGTTTAAAAATATTCTACAACCAGTATTACACACAAGTTGAGTTTGTTTGCAAAAGCATCAGGTAATAACTTTCCAATAGTCATGCTTATGCATGACTCACGTCAGTGACATGAGAACATTTTTACTCTTTACATGTTTGACATTAAAAAATGCTGCCCGTTACTCAAAGGTATTAATTAGTTTGCCTTCAAAATATTCCAAGAAAGAGTTTGTTTGTTTGCTTGTTTTTGTTTTTTTTTTAATTTACTATCCAATGTGAATATAATCAACATTTATTCAAAGACAAATAACAAATTTTCTGACCCTGTTAAAAAAAGGTCACTGACCCAATTTTCTTCTCTGAGGCACCTTCAAGTAATACTGTTTGATCAACATATCTTATTTTCTGAGCTAGCTAAATTAGAACAGGCTTCCTTCTTATTTCTTTAATTGATAGGACAATGATCATTTTCCTAATGTTGAATGCTGTAATAAGCCTAGGGGTTAAAGCCTATCTGGGATGCTGAGGACAAACTCTAGAGAAGCAGCAGAAGAAAAGGGATGCCTGTGGAATGAGATTCCACAAAGGCTTTGACAAAGCTTAGTCAGACTGAACACCAGGGGCCTGATCAGAGGAGATCCTGTTACGTCCACCTGCTAATTCATGACTGTCTCAACATTTTAAAGATGAGTTTTTCAGAAAATATGGAAATTATATTGCAATTTCTCTTGGAGCAAGTCATGTTATTAAGAAAAATAAGCCTCTATTTGGTAGCTTTCCAGATTTTACTATGTTTATAAATATACTCATATCATAATCATCAAATACCTGATATTTTATCTGTTCTGCACACTCTACCCACTACTGCTTACTGATACCAAGAAGCAGGGTTAGGAGGGACATATCCTATTCTAGTATCAGACTTGTATGTTATATACCCCTTTTCTTCAGTAACAGATGGTAATTTGTTTTGTTACTCTGTAAGCACATAAATGACACAGATTTCTGTTGGCAAATCACCATCAGATTTATTACAGGAGGTTCACATTCTTCTTACTCTGATTATATTAGTGCTTTCTTCCATGAGTAATTCCATCAAAACTGATGAAACCACACCTTGGATAAAGTGCTAAGTCTGAGACTCTGGCCATAATTTCTTCTATCTGCTCTTTCAGCATTTAGATTATGAAGTGTACATAACAAAATTCAGAAAAAATAAGCAAAATCAAGAGTCAGATTGAGCAATAATTAAGGGCTTTATAGGTAGGTGATAGATTAATATATCATTTGAAAGAAATAAAAGTCACTAACTGCTCAGTTGACACATACCAAAATATTTTCTCTAATCAAATGTACCCGTTTTGTCTCTACCCAAACTAGTCTGTCAGACTGAATCCTTTGAAAAAGATAAATATATTGGCAGTGAAATAATGTTCCAATCATGTAATATATGCCAACCCTTTTTATATAACCAGTGCTATTTGCCACATTCTGTAGATGTTCTTGTGCATTCCAATGCACACCTGAGTGAAAGCCTTACTCTCACTTCACATTAGCTTATCCAGGTATTCAGTAAAAGTATTACACTCATACAGATTCAGTGAATAAGGAAATTAAATCTTGACTATATGCTATATTTGTCTGACTGAAACAAATTGAACAACACTGAATAAAATAGATGTTTCAAGGCAGCTGTTTTTGCAAAGTAAATGGGAGGAGATACATATTCACTTGAAAAACAGTAAATGAAGCAGGTTTGGGTTTTTTCCAGTCATTGTATGGGGTAATTTTTTTTCATTCTTACAGAGATATATTCTTTTAAAATCAATATACTTGCATCCATCACAGGCTAAGATAATCACCTGGAATAATCAATCTCCGCCAAAAATATTTATCTTCTGATCTATACTGTTATCTTTAAAATCCACCAGTATTAGGATAAAAGCTTGACTGGTGTTGTTAGGAAAAAAAACTCCTTTAAATCAGGAGAGAATATTAAGTGTTCAATTTTGATGGATTAGCTAGGATAAATACTTCGAAGACAATAAATGTTGACTCATCTACAGGTACATTCATGTTAAAAGATATGTTAATTGAACCTATCAACTAAGAAGTCTCTCTGAACTGGATCACTGACAGAATAGGGACTGAATAAAGGACAAAGAACATTATACATAAAGACATTTTTTCTGAATACTTCTAGGAACATCCTTATCCCACTAGAAGCAAAAAACCACAAAAAACAACAAAAGAAAAACCCTGCTGAATTTCAGGCCTTTTTCTTTTTTTCTTCACTTGAATAAGAAATAACTAGTAGTTTTGTAATTCAAATAGTGAAATTTTTTACCAAAAGTCAAGGGAACTGGCCTGGGCAGAATTTTTGAAGGGAACTCTGTAAGCTGTGATTATCTGAAATACAAATTTCTGGAGTCTAAAAACTCCTCACATTTACCAAGTGCATCTTCAACAGTGCTATTTATACACCCCTAAGTACAATATAAGTCATCTGGAAATGATTAACATAAATGGATTCATTTCCTAACCTGAAACAGCATTTAAAATGTCTATGTCTGATTTTATAGAAGCTAGGTAGCTCAAGACATATGTCTCCATAGACTGTGGTTTCAGGTTTGATTTAGTAACTCTCTAATCAAATAACTCACTTTTATGTAGAAGCTGTGTCTCAAAGCCTGATACACTCGGTTCCACTTCAAAGCATTCTATCATTCTTCATCACACAGTGTAGAGGCTGGCACGTGTGCCCTAATAAAGTCAATTCTAAACAATCTGGAAGAGTCTTTTTAAAGTAAACCCTTTACTTAAAAACAAACCAACAAAAACACAACACCAATCTTGCCAAGTGTACCAGCGCCATGACAAAATGCTACATTAACTGTACGCAGATAATTTGTTTCCCTAATAATGAATATTTTATTTCTGAGTTCTCTTCTGGCTTCCCTTTTATTCCTACATCAGCCATAAATATGATTTTTCTTCAGGGTCTAAATAACTTTTAAATCCTAACACTGAGATTTTCCACTGACAGATTTTTATTTTCTAGGTATTTGCTTCCTTGGCAAACAGCTCACTTCCCAAATGAAACAGCTTCCTTGAATGCATAAACTGCATGATCTCTCAGCCCCCAAAATACTTTTCTCATATCTTATATTTTATGTTTTTTCCCCCAGTGCTGAGCCATCTCCAGCCAAATTCTTTAAAACAAGGTCAAATTCAGCTTTCAAACCAGAAAAAGACAAAGAATTTATGTTCAACATTGTGTATCAGTTCCTTTCGACTCTTCTCCTGTTACTATTCCGTATGGTCTGTTGACACTCTTTAGGTATCACAGGTGATCGGATTCCTTCTGAAAACTATTAAATCTCTTACTTAGGGTAGAATGTAAGATTTAACGTAATCATTTTTATTATAATAGCAAAAAGCTAATCGTGAAAATCAAGCAAATGGACAGTGAAAATATGTATCAGATTTAAAGATGTAAAACATCTACAGAGAAACTTTTAAGAGCAAGAGACAGGTTAAATATTTCTAGATCTAAATACAAATGGACTTCAGAAGTTTGATACCCTAACCCATGGTTGGATCAAAAGTTTCCAGATGCATAATTTTTATTACAACTGTAAAAATACCCTTGACAGTGATTTTCTTTCAAACTATCAAAATCCCTATTTCCAATTTTTTGCAGATCAGAGTCCCTAACAGTATTTCAGTAGACTTTCCAGTTGCACTTTGTAAATACTCACATTGCTGCCTAATGTTAGGCATACAGCCTCTGACAGAGGCAAAAGCCTGTGTTCCAAGTACACTCTAATGAGGCTTCTAATTCAGACTCATATAGAGATGTGTTAAATTGGACAGTCAGGATTTCACCCATGCTGACAGTGGGACTATTTTTCAAGCAGATATTGCAGAGAACAATGACAGAATCTGATTTAAAACATACAGTAATTGTGGCAGGTCTAGGACATTCTGTACTAAAACATAATATATGTGTTGAGTCTAGCAATTATTTTTTTCTTCAGAATACTGTGAATGTTCCGAAAGTTGCATTAAACTTGTGTTTCTGAGTATGAGCATCCAATCCTTCCATATTTTTGGGTTTGCTGCTCTGTGTTCTTTCAGGAGTTCAGTAGTTTATTTAGAGAGCTATTACTTTTACCAGATCAGGCTTAGGAGTACATAGTCCTTCCCAGAAATCAATTTCTTTAAAATGTTCACAACTTATTATGGATAAACTTACAAACATGCAGTTTATTCTATTATTCTAAGCCTTAAAAATGAAAAATGTACTTACAATGACAGAACATCCTTTGACCTATTCCAATAGAAATTTCGATTACTTTACATTCTTCAAGCAGCAGGATGCCTTGAAAAATACTCCAAATACTTTAAATGTTCTGCCAGAAACAACATATAGCTGAAAAACCAAGGATAACTCAAATTCAATACTAACAATACATACTAACAATTAATTTTAGTCATAATTTTGTTGATGGATTGTGTTGATATGTGCTGTGCATTCAGAGAATTTGGGTAAAATGCTTTTCTTCTAGAATATTTATGCAATCAAAACACTTGGTGTTCATGTAAAGCAAACACAAAAGACTAATACACAAAAAAGAAATTAATTATTTTTCAAGGTATTGGAGCAGTCTTACAAGTTTTGCAATTGCTGAATTCTCTCACTTCATCAACTTAAGTAACATCTGATTAATACTTCTTTAAAAATGACTAGACTATCCAATATTTTAAACTGACAGAGGACCAACCCAACTATAAATACACTTAATTTTGTTATGAAATTTGCAGTTCCATTCATATAATAAGTTAAGGGTTGTTGCTCCCAGCCCTACATATATGAGGAAAATCTATGCAAATCTCAGACAGCTCAATTTCCAGGCTTTGCACAATCCATTTAATGTTGGAGTTTTATTGGAAGAAATCTATTTGCTGTAACTGGTGCTACCAAGTCTCTGTAGCTGAATTCCACTTCAGCCCAGGTCTGACTTTCTTGCTTGGGCAAAGTATTTTGTTATCAGCATGGCAGAAGAAGTCCTACCAACAATTTCAGGTATGGATAAGGCATATGGCTGGACAATGGTTTAAATGTGGAAAGACAGTTGTGTTCCTGGTATCATGAAGGCCAGCCTTTGTCTGAGTCAGTGGTCTTGAGAAATATTTTCTTTTCAGAGGTATCAAGTTTTTATACTTGATGTATGTGGATTCACTTTCAATATCATGAAACTAATATGTATCAGTAAGTTAAACTTCAGACAATTTGGGTGACAGAAAACACAAGGACTTCACTGAAATGTCTAACTTTCAACACAGAATTAAAAAATTCTAAATCAAATATAAGAAAATATTTGGTCACAGATATTACTGTGAAAATGAAACCGGAGAATTTAAAGACAGCATTTACAGAAGTATATTTGTTACCTTTAACATTTCTTTATCATTGCCTGCTTTATATTTTTTAATCATTGGCATTATCATGGAGTTGACAACACACTTGATATTTGTACTGATCTGTAACTGAAAAATGCATTGCAGAAACAAAAGGCACAGCTCTTGCAAGGCTTAGGTGGCAGCAGTGAACCTGTTTGAATCCATCAAGCTACAAGAGGAAATGAAAAGTTAGCAGATCATCTGTAGCAAAGTATCTCATGCTCTAGTTTTCATTTCTTTTGTTAAAGTATTTTACTTTCAATGGCACTGTGCTGTATACATTTTAATTATGAATATGCCTCACATTGTCCAGGCAATAAACTTAGCAGCTCAACAAATCTGAGCAATACCTTGAATTAACAGAAGTTAAATATCCACATATGAAAGAGCAAAATATCCTCAGCTGAGTTAGCTCTTTCGCCTGCTTGGGACTAGACCAACAACCAAAGTACATATTATGCTCAATCATGTTTTTTCTTGTGGCAAACTAAAACTGACTTAACAGAGTTGATATGAGCAGTACCGACTTAAAACCCCAAACAATCTGATTGCAAATAATCTGATCATGGCTGCAATGCATGCTATTTAAACAAACATTTATTGAAAGTAATGTTTATTCTACACATCCAGAACACATTTGGTATGCTGTACAAGAAATTACTTTTTTATTTTTTAATTGAATTTGTCAATAATTCTTCTTAGTTTTGTCTGAGTTTCTTTAAGACGAGAGTGCAGTTTGAGAGGACTTACAAACAAACAGCTTCTGGAAAACATTTATGCTTTATTGAGCCCAAGTCTACCATCCCTGCATGTTAATAACTATATCTAGGTTCTAAATAACTACATCAAAATTCATAATATGTTTTGAAGTACACAGAAAGAAATCAATGAAAGCTCGTGACCTGAATTCTTTCTGATAACTGTTATCAAAGGAACATCTCATGGCAGTTTTCTAATACTTTCCACAGCACTATGAAGAACCTGGTAGACTGAACCTACAGGATGGATCATGAGCTCAGGGGGAATTTCCCACAGATGGCAGTCAGATGCAGGGCTTTTAATCTTCAATATTTGTTTCATCTGTGCTGTGTCACCACGTAGGAATAGTGCAGAGCATTAGCTCTGTGCTTGGAGCTTTTGGGGTGGCACAGCGATACCGAGTACAGCTGGTACTCAGCTCATTCCTTTTAGATAAATATTCCTCATTGAAAGTTACACATATGCAACACAATGAGGCAAAATATTTATACACTTTTAAATATTTATTTTTAAGAAGGCGAACAAAGGTGATTTTCTACGTACTTTGGCCGAGCCGTCCCGGTGGGGCGGCAGCGCCGGGGCTGTGCCGGCGCTGCCCGGGCCGGGCCCAGGCGGTGCCAGCGGCTGCAGCGGCCCCAGCGCAGGGCGCGGCTGAGCCCCTCAGCCACGGGCGGGCGGGACAGAGCCCCGGGGAAAGCCTGGGCCAGGGAGGGCAAAACGCTGCCCGGCAGCCAGGGCTGAGCCGCGGGAACGCAGCCAGAAACAGCCCTGCCAGCCCCGAGGGGACAGCGGGAGCAGGGACGGGGCAGCAGAGACCCGGCAGGGATGGGCTGCGGCCAGGGAGAGACCCCGGTGGGGCAGGGCTTGCCCTGCGTCTCCTGGGAATGTTCCAGGCTGGAGCAGGGAAATGTGCGAGGAGGAAGGATCAGTAGGCTGACCGCAACCTCCCCATTCTCCACCCCCCTGCGCAACCCCAACAGTGCAGAATGGAACAGTGAAAGTAAGGCCTAGGAAGAAGGTGTGATATATGTCCTAAAGTTAATTCATGTTAAATGTTATAATATGTAATTCATTCTCTGTAAATGTAATTATAACCATAAGGAGCAAGTTTTATTTCTAATCGAGTATACAACGGGTTAACTGTGACTAAAACAGCACGGAGAGGGGCACAAGGAATTCTTTGCTGGAGATTGCACAGGAAGGACATGAGGAAGCTATGCCAGGAATTACACAAAAAGGGACACCAGAAAACTTCTGCCGGGAATCGTTAGAAGAGAACAAAAAGGACGGAAAAGGGAGATGGAGAACCCAGAGAACCGAATGATTACATCAGATTGATATCTTATCCGTCCCCGCCCGACATTAACATCTCTACACTGCACCTGGACACAGCAATCATGACATAGTTCTCCAGCACAAATCCATTCAACCGCACCAGAACCCGAACATGAATATCTAATGGAGCTGCCTTGGAAGGGGGAGTCTCGGGGTCCCGATTTTCTCTCAGCGATCCAGTGTATAAAAATCAGCAGCCCCAGACCAGAAATGTGAACTTGGGGGGTGACATACTGACAGAGTGTGTTACCGTGTTCACCCAGCACCAAAGCCCCGGGGTTCGACGCTGTCCTTTTAATTGTGGCTATCGGAGACTGTTATTTTGTCTCAAAATAAAATTCTAAATTTTGATTTACTGAATTTGGTCTATCATATTTATTACAAAGGGGACGTGGGAGGAAGATTTTTCACTCTTTTCTCACTGTTCTACTCCGTTTTTTAACTAGAAACAAATTAAACCCCTCTCAAAGTCGTGTCTGCTTTGTCCATGATGGTAGCTATCTTTACCTTGCTGCACAAACTACCATCTTATTCCTCCCCATACCATATAATAATGAAAGTGAGAGAGCAGAAGGATGGGGATTTATCATCTGGCCACAGCCTAGCCTGCACAATTTTATAGAACTTTGGTTAGTATGAATTCTTCATTAAAACATTTGCTTGCAAGATGATTTGGGTGGGAATATGAGCATCCAAGGTCAACCCTCCACCCTTACCTACAACCCTGAGCACATGATGATTTTTCCCAAGACTATGATAGAAAGAGGAGTAAGATCCTGTTAGTGGATGCTCAGCACAATGTCCTCAGAGAATTATACAAGGCCCTGAAGCCCCCAGAAAAAGTCTTATTTTTTGAAAGATCTTTAAGTAAGAGCTTTCTTATTTGTAACAGAACTCAGGAGAGCTTGCTTGTTATGTTTGTAATTCTGCTGGGAACAATAATCAAATATATACCAAACGTGTTGGCAAATTAAGCACAGTAAAACCACCGGATATGAAGACTGTGTCCTTACATAGGCAAATCTGTACTTGTGTGCTTCTGCCCTGCCTGCACACAAACATGCTATTTGCAAACCTTTGCAAACTGTAGAGTAGTTGGATGTTTCCAAGTGAGTTCTCAGTGAAAAAAATGTTTTCTGTGCTAGTACATCTTGTTTATCACTAATCCTGACTGACTGCCATAAAATTTGTAATATAAAATGAACATCTGTGTAGTGAAGTAATGCTGAACTGTGCAAGGCAAAAAGAGCCTACATAGGCTATAAAGATGATGAAATTGTCCTTCCCTATAATAAGAACTAAATATATTGAATTTTCCCGTCGCTTTTCTTTGGATCATATCAATTTCCATTAGATGTGATTTTGTTATCCCACCTAGGTCAAATGTATGGCTTCCATTTTTAAAAGATATTATTATTCAAGTTCATCAGCAAAATCTTTTGGAAATCTAACCACAGTTCTTACTCAATCACTCTCCAAAACAGGACTGAATTCATAAATAAAAAGCTTCCCACCCCCCCCCCCCCGCCCCCCCAGGAAGCACTAACTTGCTACATAAAGAAGGTAACTATAATAATTGAAAACAGTGACAACTATCTTCGCCACCCCCCAAAATCTCTTCAGTTAAAGCTGATTATATACTACCTCTGACTCCTATGCAGTAGTCTCCCTGTTTCTGCAGAAAATAAATTCATGAATCAAGAATCATAGAAATATTAAGTGGTTGGGTTTGGAAGGCATCTTACAGATTGTCCACTTCCATCCTGGCTGCCACAGACAGGGAACATTCCAAAAGACCAGATTGCTCAAAGCCTCACTCATCCTGTCCTTGAACACTTCTAGGGATGAGCCATCCACAACTTCTCTGAGTAACCCTTGAACTTCATCAATAGCACCGTCCATGTCTCTGAGGGAACAGCAATTGTCACTGATCTCCACCTGGGTATCAAGCAGCTAACTGCATCTTTTTAGGTATAATCATCCAGCCAATTCCTTGTCCACAGAGTGGTCCGGCCAGCAAATCCTTGTCTCTCCTGTTTAGAGACAAGGAAGTCTCAGCTTATGTAGTCTGTTTGGATTTCAGTAGAGCTTTCCATGATGTCTTTCATGTTGTATCCTTCTGCCCAGCACACAGGTGGATAACCACATCATGCTATGGGTGAGCAACTGGCTCACAGGTTTGGCACAAAGGGTTATAGTCAATGGAGTGACATCAGATCTGTCACTAATGGGGTTCTGTAGGGCTCCATTGTCAGCCCTGCCCTCGTCAACATCATCATAAATGACTGGGACACAGGAGCTGTTGACTCCCCCATGGGCAGGGGGGCCCTGCAGACACATGTGGACAAGCTAGAGAGCTGGGCAATCACCAGCCATATGAAGTGGTGATACCGACTGGCCTGTGTAGCTCTCTTAGAATTAACATCTGACCTTGCATCTCTTTGAGAGATAAAATGAAAACTAATGCTAGGCCATTTCTCAAGGATCTCTGTGTGTGTCTTACCGGATACAGCACAGTTATAAATCTCAAATCACACATTTGAATGCTAATTCAAAGTTCAAGTTCAAAATATGGAGCTAAATTAGTAATAATATAGAGATAACATAATAATAATAATAATAATAATAATAATAATAATATCTGAAGCAACATGTTCGTTGACATTTTTCTTAAACACAAGTAGTCTCATAGTGCTTTAATCTATTTCCATGTGTTTATGCAACTTGTCTCAATGACAAAGGCTGCTGAAATCTAAAGAATCACTGATTTTTGAAAGTCACTTCCTCAATTTTTTCCTGGCAATGAGTTTTCAGTCTTAAGTATTTCAGAAGCATCTTACTGTAAATTTAAGGCTGGGTAAACTGCAAAACGTTGCAATTCCTGAAAATACTTTGTTGAGTTCAGTGGTACACTAAATATATAGTCTCTCCTGACACCCATTAAAAACAAGCAAAACCAATCGAAACCCAGAAAAAAACCATCTTGTTCATTATTTAATATCAGAGATGTTTCCGCACTGTTCATAAAAATGGAGAAATATTTTGAAATAAATCTAAAAATGCTTAGTTAAATTCTATACTAAATGGAAGGAAGAAGAATGCAATTGATAAAATGTAGTTAGTTCTTAAAGTTTTTTTCCCTAAACTGAAAAAAAAAAAAAAAATAACCCTACCAAAATTATTTCAGATAATGAGACAAAGACATACTTCTCTTCACTAGATTCTATCAGAAGATTGTACAAATTAGTATCTGGGTTGAAGATAACAGTTATGATGTTGTTAACAATTATTTTCGCCCCTCACTTCTTTTCTGCTATTTCAAGTAGGAAAAGGTTTTTTTGCTGTTACCTCTTCAACTATATCTTGAATAAATTCAAAAATTATTTGACAAATCTACACCCCCAAGCTTGTTGCTCTGAAAGATTAAAAAAAAAAAAAAAAAAAAAATTGTATGCCTCTTATGGATAGTTGCTTTTGATTTTTAAAGGCTCTCTTTCTAACCCAAAAACTGTCTTAGTTCAGTACCTCTGAAAGGTAATAGAAGGTTTTTTTACTGTCATTTATGCACTTTCATGCTCAAGGCTAGCTTATAACCAAAAGATATTGGCCAGACTGTTCACAGGAAAGCTTTCTCTGAAAAACTGGTTAGTGCTCTGCATCACCTTGTAGAATTATATCATTTAACCTTATTTTGATACCCAGATAAAGAAAATGAAGTCTCTTCTTAATAGTCGATGAATAAATTAATACCCCTAGGACACAATAATCCCTACATCAAGGAAAATAGAGGGACCAAATCTTTGTTAAAATTCAGAAGATATTATTGAATGTACATTACATGAAAATATCTCTTTCAGCAAAAAATAGTAATTGAGGTAAATTTTCTGAGTGTGCAATAGGAGGTAATCTTCAGCAGCTTTTTCTAGGTATTGAAGACAAGTTTCAGAGGACTGATGTACGATACGTGAAACTTTGATGTGTCAGCTGCTTAAAAGACAGTGCTGATAACAATTTCATTGCTCTTTTAACTAGTCCTCATATTTCTATTATGTGTTTTCACTGAAATTTAAATGTAAAAAGAGGGGAAATTAAGTTGATAGTAAGGAAACAATGACACAGTTGTTGTCACAGTACTAATTTATAACATCCATAAAATTAACTTCTTGGTTCCAGTAAGATGATTCAGATTTTCCTCTTTAAATAAGAACATACTTAACCTTTTAACTACAAAAGTTTGATTCATCTGAAGCTTTTTTTTATTTTTTTATAGTTTTGAAGTCATAATGAGATGTAAAATGGATTGTATGTCAAAACTTGACTCAGATCATATGTTATCTTTCACGTCATAAAGAGAACAGAAATGAAGTTTCTATGCAGAATAAAACCAAATGCATATAAATGTTAGAACCTAGTGAAAAGAGAGCAAGCGAAAGACAAAAATGGTAGGTATGCATATTCTTTTTTGCTGTACTCCTTGAAGATTTTTTGCACACTGAAGATTCAACAGAAAAAAAAAAAACAAAAAAAAAAAAAAAAAAAAACCCACAAACAAAAACAAAAACAAACAAAAACAACAAAAACAACAACAAAAAAAACCCAAAAAAAACACCAAAAAAAAAAACCAAAACAAAAAAAACCCCCTGAGATTAACAACTGTCTCATATCAACAAATAGTAAAATATTGTTTTGAAAAGTGAAATTATTTACCTCTCGAAATGTATCTTACAACAATGCAAACAAACATACTCATGATCCTATTATCAAGTAAAATATTTTTTCTTATTTCTACTACTTTTAAATTTCTTTTTTTGTGGTGGGGAAATATAAAGCCCACAGAACAGCTTTACTTTAACTGAGGCTGATTCTTTTCCACATTTCAGGCACATCTAAATCTTATGTCCTAAGTCAAAATTTCTTTTTTTTACTAACACATGAACAAGATATGCTGTTACAAGTGTTTCTAGGCATTAACAATTTTTTATTGCAGCTTGATTTATTGAGCTACAAGATAAAAATAGAATGCTAAAATTCTAGGATGTGTGATCACTTCCTTTATTCCATTATGAATAAAATCTTTCTTTTTCATGTGATGTTTCAACAGTTCTTAATTTGGATTTGCATTTTAGAAGGCATATAAACCAATGTTGCATAGCAAGAGGAAAATATTGGCCCAATGTTCATGGCTAGCAAACAGTATCAATGATCTGTGATAAATAAAATTTTAAAACATGTTTATAAAGGAGGAAGGGTATTCTGTTGAATTTGTTTATGACTGGAGAGGGGTTAAGGGAAATACAACGTTCAAATTCAGCCATGGATTTTGATTACTCTTATTTACTTACGACACAAAATTTTAGTTCTGAGATGAAAAAGCAGGTTTTTCTGGAATGCAGATGAAAAGCTTGTGGAATTAATTGAACATAAATGTACTGTTTTCTCCAGACTACTAATCAACTGATTTTCACATTAAACTCAAATGCCATTCTAAGGACATGTTGAGTTTTAGTCCAGAGAAGTAATCTTACAGAAAGCCAATCTATAGAGTGACATGGTACACAAAATACAGGCAAGTGATCAGGTTATTTCAGACAAAGTACTCCATTCATGCAGATTTAAAGTGGTTTCCTTTAAACCACTTTAAATGGTGGACAGATATCTTAAAAGAACTCTTGATTGGAGTGTGTGTTATTTCTGTCAGTCTGCTCAGTTTTTTTGTGGAATTCTGCCACAGCCTGCTTGCCTGGAATGTGATTACTTGATCAAATATATACCATGAAGTTAAATGTCTGAAATGGTGTCTGGTTAAGAGCTTAGACCTGCATGACATCTATAAATTGAGAGCCCTGGTGGCCAAACCTCTATGTATGCTAATAGAAGTACTGACACCCTGGTCCAACCAAAATCTACTTCTACCTTTTACTTCTAGAAGTTTGAGTTTTAATTCATGCCTGCACAGTTCAGACCTTAAATACATCATAAATCTCTCAGATTCTGTCCCTATGCCCCTTTACAGCTCAATTAATTTTTCATTGCATCACCTACAAAATTTTAAATCTCTGTGAATACACAAGAGCCCTGAATTCAAAGATGTGATTTTAGATAAAGGAAGTAGCCTGCAAACTGAATGGTAGATTGCCACCCCATTGCTCTTCTATCCTCCATCCAATGTAACTTCTCTAAACTGGTCTTGATTTTTCATTCTTATCATGCGACTTCTTATACATCTCCTTCTCTGGAATAAAAAATACAAATATTACCTCACCCACTGCTCTTTCTTGAGCGAGTCTTTCAGAGCAATTTGAGAGACCTCTGAGATGAGATCTCCTATATTGCTTCTTATATAAATAATAGACTTAATGTCCTTATTGAGCATTTTGATTTTACTTTTGAATTGAAATTGCTCATTGATCAACCTATAGCAAGTTTTCTGCTTTAGTAACCAGATCACTTTCTGGAGTGAGTGCATTTAATTTTGAAATCTGTAGCAGTTGTGTAATTACAGGGTGTCATCCACCGCTACAACAGCATTACCTTCATAAATGCTTACTTTCTTTCAGTATCATAATACACACTGGCTTAATTTACTCCCTCAGCGTCCTTATATTTTCTTTCTGGCTTCATAACCATTTTTACTACCACTTGCAAATTTGATCTCTCACTGTTTATCCCAAGTCCCTGATTAATGAACTAAATATAAATCAAAACCTTGTTAAGCTGCTATCTTGGTATAAGTCATAGTCTAATGTTTTTGTACATGACAGAAATTGGAAATGCATCCCGTCTTGTTCCTAATCTCCAGGGTTTTTTTCCAAATACTGGCAGTCTTTTTCAAAAATATATTGCATTTTGAATGTTGTTTGAATACTTCATGGGAGAAGAATCATATAATATTAATGCTTTAATATTATACAAAAAAATCTATTTCATGTATATGCAGAGGTGAACAAATATTACAGGAACCAGTTAAAAGATAACTGACTTTATCAAACCTGATATGTGAAAAATGTAGATAAGTACTAACAAGTCAAATGCATCTTAGTAAGGCTTAACCAAACAACAGCTTAAAAACCCCAAAACACTGATCATTACTTCATTCTTCCTGACTCTTCAAGTTCTATAGGAATCCAGAGTAATTTACATAACAGTAGTGAAAAGTCCTTTTATAGTTTAATGAAAGAATTTTTACTGTGTTAAAACAGATTGACCAGTCTCTCAACCACTGAACAATTACATCAAGCATTGTGATGGTATTCAGGTCTCTCCAATGCTCTGATAAATCAAGTCATCAAATAGGAACTATAATATAGGGGAAAAAAAAAAACAAAAAAAAAACCACAACCCCACACCATAAACACAACAACACACCAACCCAAAATATTCACTGTGAAATTCAGGATGAATCAGACCTACTCAGATACTCAGAAAAATGTACTGTAGACATGCTGAATCTGTCAGGGTTTTTCCAGTAAGTCAATTCAAAATTCTCCAAGCTGATGGATGAGAGATACTTGAATATTGCATAGTGATGCTAACTTTCATGTTGACATCTAAGCAAGAAAACTGATTGCAGATATTATTCTCCAAAAATGTCTATTATCATGGTTTAAATAAAAAAACCAAATCTTTACCTTACAGCATTTCTGACTTTTGGCTATCCTTTCATCTTATGTATGCTATCTATAGGAACAACAAGCACAGCAAATTCACTGAAAGGACATTCATTTCAGAGAAGCTCATATCTTCAACGAATATATTCCTAATTGTTTCTATATTCCTGTGGAATTGCCAGAAGTAATTGCCACAGAAGTTACAGTCATCCTCTCACCATAATATGATGTTGAAATATCATGCAGATATGCATCTGTTAGGGAGAATGGGATTCATGTATGTCATACTTTGCAAAGTAAGCTAACCAAGAAAATGATACAAGTAAAAAAAAAAAAAAAACCAAAAAAAAAATCCCAAACTATTAATTCTGAATGAAGACAACAACTGTTACATATCTTAGATTTGTGTGCATGGTTTTTAGATCAGACTGTGTCGAGTTTACAAGATATTTCAGGTTTAAAAGCCATTGTAATGTTCACTTTGCATATATTTGTATTATTTAATAATAAGATTACATTCTAGCATGTCTTCACCTTTCTTTAATCCTCCTTGGTTTTGCTTATCAGCAACAATCATCTTTGATCATTTAACTGTGTGATGTTTGCTGTCAAGTGTACTGTTTGTTTCCAGAGGAAGAACATGAAGGCTCACAGAATGAGCAGAAGCTTAATGTCATCAACTACATGTGACATAGAAAAAGCCAAAAGGTGAGAAATAATACTGTGGGGAATTTTCAGTATAGCCAGGCCTTCAGGCTTGGCTAGGGCATTCTGAGCTCAGGACTGGATTTGACTGGAAATTCTGATCTTGTTCAAAGACGATGTTGGTATGCACAGACATTTCTCTCATTTTTGTTCAATACTTCTTAAAAATAATGACATGATACTAGTAAAACTTCTGATTAAACAATGATTCTTATTTTTCAGCAGAAAAAAAAACCCTCACCACTCTAACCTTTAAATACAGTTTGTGAGACAGATAAGCTACCAGCCTGTAAAAACCTAAGAAGTGTTTGGATTTTCTTAAAGGGCCAAAATCGAGTATCTTAAATTCTAGTTAATTAATTTAATAAAGATCACAGAGAAGCTTCAATTGGAAGTGAACCCAAGCAGGTTATGTTCTAAAAAGTGCATCTCTTACTGTTTTCAGCACAGTTTTTGAGTTAGTTTGCTGAAAATCTGGTGATATCCATGCCAGATCTGATGGCTCATATGTTGAAGATTTTGTTCAACACCAAAGACTCATAAATAATTCAAAGAAAGACAAAGAACTTCCCTGTGTTTGGTAAACAAGAAGATAAAATTAAGTTGTGACTAAAGTTATCCTAAATGTTCCCTAATGTGACATTAATCAAAATTTAGGCACCAGCAAATGTAGGAAGCAGTCTTTATTATCATGTTAGCTAAGTGGCAGGCAAACCTATCTGGAAATGTAATCCAACCACACAGGAAATCTCTTCCTTATGCTTGGAAACATGAAGATTTTATCTCCTCTTCCTGAGGGGATTTATCTTATCTAAGGATGTACCTTCAGTAATATAAAGAATTAATCCTTTAATGCTATAGACTTTGCGTTAGTCGTAGCTTGTAGCAATGAGTGCCAGAAAATAATTAGTATTGTGTAAATAAATTAAATATTTAGCTTTTTTAAATTAATTGCTTTCTGTTTCATTAGTACCCTTGTAAATGTATAGTGCAACAGTTAGCAAGAATCCCACTATGTAAGCTACTCTTTATATAACAGCTATTTTCATTTTCAAAAAGGCCTACTAATTACTGGTATTCATAAGATTCTAAAAAAAAAATGGAATTAGAAAATCCATATAAATATTTAAACATTTCATTAAACATACATAATTCTCATTGGCTCTGGGCTGTTTTACTTTAGGAACATTTTATCACATGACAAGGGGCAAGTTCTTTGTTTTCTCCTATCTGAGAAGTATATTTAATGTCCAAATACAGAACAGCTGGAGGGTAACCATGGCTCAACATTTTGAAATAGTTCATTTGCAAGATCTGCAGTTGAAGTACTGTGCTCAAGACAGAATGTAATAAAACTGATTGTCTGGTATTGGGAATTAATCTCTTTCTCAGTATTTCAGTATCTACTCTATATGAATCTGTATCTGAGAGAGCTGCTTCAGTTTTATAGTCAATAAAATGAAATTGGTAATTTTAGGTCATGAATCTTATAACCTCTTGCAAACATATTCTTTAGGTTAAGATCAATTATGCACTTTGAGCATCTCTTCCTTTCCACAGATTTTAAGGTTTACCTGCATGGTTCAGAAGTGAACATTTGATCCAGTGTGCCTCTCAACTTAAAGATACCTCATAAGTTAAAGCTGCATGTGTGTGCATAGCTGAAACCAAGACAGGTATAAAAGTTATTTTTATTCCAATCTCACCTGTAAAAACATTTCACAAAATTACATCAAAGAGTTATAGGCTAATTTCCAGTGAAGGATGTATCCATGTTCACAATACCTGAAAATTACACAATATGTTAATTAAATTTCTGAGTAGCCTGTTGTACTGGGTTGGTACTGCCCCAATACCAGGCACCCACCAATACCTCTCACTCTCTCCTCTTTTGCAGCCAGGCAGATGAGAGAAAATTTAACAGAGGGTTCATGGGTTGAGATAATGACCAGGGGAAATTGCTTATCAAATACCATCACAGGTAAAACAAGTTTAATTAGAGATATGCATTGAATTTATTACACTTACAAAATCAGAGCAGGATAATAAGAAGTAAAATAAACTCTCAACAACACCTTCTCCCCACTCCACTTCTTTCCCAGTCCTGTCTCCTATCCCAGCAGCACAAGGAGACAGGGAATGTGGGTTATGATCAGTTCATCACTGGAGGTTTTCTTCTGTTGCTCAGAGTCAGGAATTCTTCCCCTGCTGCACCATGGGGTCCCTCCCACAGGAGACAGTTCTCCATGAATTTATCTGATGTGACTCCATCTCACAAGCAGCAGCCAAGCTGCACCTGCTGCAATGCGAGTCCCTCGCACGGGCACACAGTGCTCCCAAAACTGCTGCAGCATGGGTCACCATTCCACAGGGTGCAGTCCTCTAAGGTCAGGCTGCCCCAGCCTGGAAGCAGGGCCTCCTCCCTCCACTGGGTCTCCCACTGGATCACAGCCTCCTCCAGGCATCCACCTGCTCAGGCGTGGAGCTCCTCCATGGGCTGTGGGTGGATTTCTGCATCCCCATGGCCCTCCATGGGCTGCAGGGACACAGCTGCTTCACCATGGTCTGCACCATGGGCTGAAGGGGAATCCCAGATCTGCTGCCTGGAGCACTTCCTGCTCCTCCTTCTGCACTGACCTCAGTGTCCGCATTTTCTTACATGTTCTCACTCAGCTCTTCTCTGGCCACAATTAAAACTGCGCAACAAGTTTTTGTTTTGATTTCTTCTTAAATGTGTTACCACAGAGACATTGCCACCACCTCTAATTGATCCAGCATTGCACATCCATCTTTGGAGCCATCAGGGTTTGGAGCTACAGGACGCGGAAAAAGCTTCTAGCAGCTTCTCACAGAAGCCACCCCTGTAGCTCCCCCCACCACTGCCAAAACCGGGCCAGGCAAAACCAATACTCCTGTGTTCATCCTTGTTTATTTTTAAACAGTAGGAGAAGACAGTAATAAAATTCTGACACTTAAAATTTATAAAATTATAGCAGCACTGACAGAAGTTGATGACTCTTACATGACTCACCTGTTACAGCATGCTTTCTTAATACAGAGCTTATAACAGAAGAATATTGTATATGTCACATCAAATCCTCATTCAGCCAGGCTTAATTGATGTCTGAGAAACAGCAGGGCACCTTAAAATCACTATAGTAGCTGATGCTTCTGATGCCAATGTGCGATATCTACAGCTTTCGTAACACAGTGACTTTGCAGCAATTACTTTAGAGTACTGCTGTGGGCTGCTTTGATAATGCACAGAGCAAAAGGATTGGTAGTCTGAAGGAGAGCAAATTCAAATGTTTTCTTAACATCCTCATAGCATAAAATATGATAGACTTTAGGAGCTATGAGTTGATGTAATCAATACCATGCAGTAGGAAAACAAGAAAATACAGCTAGGCTCTGTATTACAATGCCCATGACAAATATTTTGACAAAACCTATCACTAACAATATTCTCTAAGCTGAAGCAGAATAAACTAACAAGCTTATTATATCAGAAAAAGTAAGTTGTGAAGGCTGAACATCTGTATGCAATAATGTACATTCTTTAACTGGAAACAAAGCCAAAGGAAATAACAACTGTTGCACTGAAAATTACTACGATTCACTCTTGATTTACTAACAGCTGGAATCTCTAATTATCTTAATATAATGAAGCACTTTAGTCTTCACTAAAGTATGTTTCAAAAGTCTATCCAAGGATTTTTCTTCATCAGAAAAATGCAGTTAAACATAATCTGTCAACAGTCTGTACAGTCTGATTGAATTCTGTTCTTGGCTCCAGCCACTTACTTTCACCTGTTGAGGTGACCTAAATATTCCTGCACTGCAAATTTAATTTAGAGTGCAGCTAAAAAAAAAAAGCCTTTTATTTTACAGATTTTATTTAAAGATGTGAGGTTTGTATAAAAGAAAACCCAAAACAAACAAACCTCTCCCCCCCGCAACAACAACAAAATATATAAGCAAACAATTTAACATTTGTGTTTTTCCATTGCATTACTGCAATTGCACATAAGAAAGACAGGAAATCCTTCTGAAAAGCCATTTTCAACACAAACAATAGGCATCTCAAGGATACCCAAGCTCCTCATTTTGAGTATGCATTCTGCAATGATATCCCCTATTATGACTGCCATAACTATTTGTATACTTACAGTTGCCATACTGGAGAGTTTTGCTTGTCACTAGGATTTCCTTGTCAGAAGGAAGTAGACTTTTCTCAGATATCAGTGTTTTTTGTATAATGGTAGGTCCAAACAGAACTTCGTATTTGCATTCAAGAAAGAAGCAGAAACGTAAATTACATTGGGAAAAAGAAACCAGAACTAAACCCAAGATGGAATCCAGAGGAGAAATGGGTTTAAGTTCTAGCATTCTTCATGTCTGAAAATTTGGAGGTCATAACCCTAAGACTTTGAAATGCATTATGAAAAGATGAAAGATATTAATATTCTTCTTAGTTTATTTTCTCTAGATTTAAATATCTTTGTTACATTTGCAGAACTCATTTTGAAGTTATCCCTACTTTAGTTGTCACTATTTAGGATTTCTTTTAAAAACAATATGTATAAAGTAGAAGTGGCTAAACTAGCTTTGGAACACATTTTATGAAACTGTTTGAAAAGTCATTTGGGAGATATATGAGTCAATGCTATCTTCATTTTTGCTAATTCCTTCAGAAAGCTTTTAAGAGCAGGAGTTCAGGACATCTTAAAGAAATTCATTCTCAAACAGACTATGCAGATCCAGGTGATAACTAATTTTTATATATATATATATATATATATATATATATAATTTAAATGGTTTAATACTGATGTCAGGATGATAGATCTGTACTTCACTATAACACTTTCTAGAACTTTTTTTTTTTTTTTTTTTTTTTTTTTTTTTTAAAGTCAGTGCTACATTTTCAACCCTAGCTTTGTAGCAAGGAAACTGATAAACTCCTGCTTAAAAATACTATTAGTAATTTATCTGCTCTACCCCAAAGTTCTGTTAGAAAGTAAATACCATTCCAGTCCTGCTGACTTGTGAATGTTCATGCTATCAAATTGTTCCATATCCTCCTCAATTTCAGACTTACCCTCTGCTGAACCATCTGCTATGATGAGTTCTAGCATGTGAATTGCGCTCATTCTTTCACAGTGTTACCTCTTGAACAATTTTAGCTTTTCTGTACAGGTCTTGCCTTCTCTAGGCACTCTTTAACAACCTGATCTGCAACTAAAAGAGCAGACTTGCAAAATGTGGTTTTTATTTTTCTGTCTGAGGAAGGTATTTCTGTTTATCTTGATTCCTATGTCAATTGTTTTTCAATTTCCCCCCCCCCCCCCCCCCCAAGCTTCCTCTTATTTTTCACTTTCTTTCCTCAAAAATCTCTCTTCAGCTCTTTGGAGATAGGAGACATTTTCTTATGTCTAATGATTTTTCTTATCTTTTGGCTAAAACACCTTTCTTTTTGTATTCATTAGTCCTGCACTTTTTGGAAGGTATCCTTCAATAACGGCCACAAAACCTGTAAGGATTTCATTCCCTTAGCTTTTCTCTTCAGCTTCTTCCCTTAAAGTGTCTTCATTTTTACACGGGCTCCACTTTTCAATGGACCTACTGGCTTTTGAAAGTTCTGTGAGGATGCTAAATATGATTACAATCATTGTGAAACAGTTGCTCCTCATCAATAAAATCTTTACCCAGACCCTGGACACTGCTTGGCACCAAATCACAGATTGCACCTCCTCTTGCAAGGTCCCTATACCACTGTTCTATGAAACAAATAATCAGCAAATTTAAAACTTTTTCCACTGTATTGCATCCTGGTGTTATGTTTGCTGCATGTACATAGCAGAGGAAGAGGGAAGGGGAGAAAGTGGAGTCTTCCATCATGCTTTAATTTCTCTTTCTGCCTTTTTATGTGCCTTGGCATATGGTTATAAATGACCGTCTAAAGACTCTCTGCACTCAGAATCTGCATTACTTGCTAGGATGGCTATTTTATTTGATGTGATTCTAGCTCTCTTTAACTTACACTACTAATTTGTCACCAAAGTGGCTTGCTGTGAATTGTTTTGTATTTCAGTGTGAAAATGACAGAGTATGGTCCTTCCACAAGTCTGCTGTTTAATAGTATGTCAGAGACATCATGTATGGCTAGACATTTCAGTCCCTACATCTTGTTTCTTTGTCACATCTCTCTCTGAAAATTAGGTGACACACAAAATAAATGTCAAACAGAGAGTTTTCATATAATGAACATGGCAAGGGTTCTGCCTAGAACATGTTACATAATGTTAATTATGAAGTTGTGCTTTTAAGTGTCAAGGACAATTCAAGTTAGCTTTTGAATTGTAATATTTGGGGAAAAAAAACAAACCATGAAACCTGCCAGTAGAAACTTTATTATTATAATGTCTTTTCTCTTTTGTGATTCCTTTACTTATTACTTTAGGGTTATTTTTGTGGATGACAGTCATCAGCTTTTGCTTCTACAAATCACAGTCTGTCATGGTCTTTTTTTTGCAGTTCTTACATGCCTCCAATACATTTTCCAGACAACTGAACAGAAAAAAAAAAAAAAAAAAAAAAGTGGCATAGTTCTCTGCTAGTGTTCTTTATGTACATAAGGCTTCAAGATAGGCTTTGGCTGAAATTCATTGGAAATAAACTTAATTTTGAGTTCTATTCTTCAAACTTTTAACCAGAAGTTACAGTTATATTAAAAATGTATGTGTTTTAAACTTTTAGAGAACAATGTAATATACTTTCCACTTGAACAGCAAAAGCCTTTTCTGTCCTGTTAAGTGAAAGCATATGGGTTTCAAGAAATGCAAAAGCTTGTTCAGAATTATCAGTACTTTTAGGGAAAGATGCAGGACATGGCACGACTGGGCAAGAAGATGATAATATATTAATTATAATATAAATAAGATAAATAAGATAATAAAAGCTATTAATTTATTATTATGTGAGTGTAAGAGTGACAGAAATGTAACATTAGTTACTATTTTTAGCTCTAGTGATATATTTCTAAAGTCTATACTCTGTTTTGAATTTCTGTTCTAGTTAGAGCGAAATTTACATTTCAGAAAATGGGAATTTTGTCAATCAAAGCACTGAAGAGGAAAACAATATATAAATTTTAAGATTGAAGTTACAGATATTCAAATTTTCCTCTTTTGAATACATATTTTTTGAGGGTGGTACTAGAACACTGTACCATCCTGTGACATACATCAATACTAAATGTGGAGTGACACTTCACAGCAGTAGTAACAGAGGGCTAATTACCATGCCAGCCATTTGCTCATTCTTACTGAATGCTGTTGATTCCATTTGGTGATTCTTTATTGTGAGAGATAAGCCAGAGGAGCAGAAGAGTTCTGGTGTTTTCCTCCGTCTATTCAGAGACCCGAGTTAGTTACACACCATAGACAGACTTTTCATCATTCCCACTGAGATCTGAACTGACCACACTGTAGTTTCTCAACGCTTCAGCTTATAGAAGGTTTATTCCAAGTAATTGGTATTAAAATGTTAATTTTAATTTTCACAAAATTATATACCTGAACAGAGCTTCTAATTTTGTATGATTGCCCAAGTTATTAAAAGTTTACTGCATAAAGGAATCTCCCTGTACAAACTTGACTATTTGGAATGTGGATAAATTTAAATCAGTATATTCTAATTAAAATGCCATTTTCAGTAAACCACTTCTTTATTTCTATGATTATTTTCTGAGAACTTTCATCAGCAGACAGACACTGTCTCCAAAAACGTAGCCTAAAATTTTTCATCTGCATTTTGTTTCTGTTATTTTCCATAGAACTATTCTGGAATTCATCTAAACATAAGTTTCCTAATATATATATAAGACTACTGCTGCTTAAATATGGCCTTAAATTTTTATCAGCCTAGAAAACCTTTTTCATATATATGTTTTGGAGGTTGTACTTCAGTTATGAAAATTTGAACCATTTCATATACAGCTCACTCCCCAAGCAGACTACAGAAAAAGGAACTATACATGCATACGTGTACAATGAATAAGTGAATCTTTGATGTTTTATTCAGCATACAGTGTAATGAACACACCAGTTCCCTTATTTTCCTCCTCTTCCACCTGAAAGCATTAATGACCTGTAACACTCTCAGTATGTGGACAAATGTCACCATACAGAACCCAGCTATTCTATTAGCTTTTCTCAGCAATTCCAATTTGTTCATCTGAAAAACTTTTTTTTCATAAAGGCAGTATTTTTTTTTATAATTAATGTGATAGAAAAGTTGCTTCTACTACTATTTATTAGAGATTCAAACCCCACACATTAGAAAGGAGACGTCATGATTAATTAACAGCTTGAACACTCAGCTCAGGCTGAGTCGTCAGGATTGCAGCAGACTAATTTATACCAGGCAGGCTCACAAGTCTAGGATACAAACATTTCATGATGCTGATTTCCATCACAGGGGTAATTCTTTTCCATTCTAATTAGCAGGTAATACTGTATGGATTAATTACTCTTCCCATATATGCTCTTCCCTTCTTCTTTTCTAGTATTCTTTCTTGTCTCATTGCGCAGAAATATTTACTAAGTACCTATTCAGTGCTACCTATTCTGCCACAAATATCAACAAATGACCAGGGACCCAGATGTCAGTGTGCAAAGGGAAACAGCAGAAGATGAAGAACCAGTGATTAATATTAGAGGTAGCACATGCACACATAGGTATGTGCTGGTTTTGGATGGAGTAGAGCTAATTATCTTCACAGTGGCTGGTATGGGGCTGTATTTTGGGCTGAACACATGGTTGATAATACAGAGATATTCCTGTTATTGCTAGGCAGGGCTTACACAGAGCCAAGGCCTTTTTTGCTTTTTGCACTGCCCTGCTGGTGAGGAATTTTTGGGTGCTTAGGACTTGGGAGAAGGCACAGCCAGAACAGGCGACCCAAACTGACCAAAGCATTGTTCTAGACCATGTAAATTCATGCTCAGTATATAAACTGAGGGGAAGTAGGAGGAATGGGGGGACATTTGTAGTGATGGTGTTTGTCTTCCCAAGTCACTGTTACACATGATGGGGCACTGCTGTCCTGGACATGACTGAACTGCCTGCCTATGGGAATCAGTGAATTAATTCCTTGTTTTCCCTTGCTTGTGTGCACAACTTTTTCTTTCCCTCTTAAACTGTCTTTATCTCAAACCTTGAGTTCTCCAGCTTTACCCTTCTGATCTCTTTTCAACCCTACTGGTGGGGGAGTGAGTGGGTCTTGGCTGCTGGCTGCGGTTAAATCACAACAATGCATTGCACCCCAAACATTCCAAGGAAATGGTAGATTTCAGTTTAATCCTTCCACTGTGATTACCTATAATAAAGTACAATTCTGTGTGGTTCAAACTACTGTGCTGTTAGATGTCCCTGCATTTGCAACTGCATGGTTCTTGCCTGAAATCTGGTTATCCTACTTCAAAATGATACATCCTTATGTCAGAATATAAGGGGGATTTCTTTCAGCTCTAAACAGAAATAAGGAAGAGTATAATGGTAAACAAAATCAATGACTTAGAAAAAGTAGTTCTAAAATGCTCACCACATAAAATGTATTGTCCTTCTTCATCTGAAGAAATAAGATACCTTGCAGGAAAATGTATCCTGAGAACTGGAACTGAATTTTAAACCAACTGCTATGTGTTAAAAATGTAACACTTATCACCAAAGTGAGCAGGAGAGAAGCCACTTTATATGTAAATTTCTGTGCTACTCATGAAATCAGAAGTCTGGAATACAGCAACATAATTGTGCAGTGCACAGGCAGACACGCAGACAGACATGACTACATCAGAATGGTCTGTCTTAATGGTGTATATACATTGGTAGAAACTCATAAAAGAAAGATACCTGGAGCTGCTAGGTGGTGTTTTTTCCTTGACAGGCTAATATGCAATGCTCTTAGCATTGAGCACCATTACTGGAAACAAAACAAAAAAAACCTTCAGTTTCCTTTATGCAGAGTAAATCTCAAGGAAAATAGTACACTTTGGCAGCACCCAAAACTTCAAAATAACTTCAGGAAATGGAAGTACAATGGAATGCTTTTTACTTATTTTGTTTTATTGAGATCAATTATTTGATTTTTTTAAAAAATTTTAATTATTATATGATCACACTGCTGTAGTTAAGATTATGTCAGCACTTCAGCTGTGAAAATATTTTCAAGGGACTTCAACTTGAAAAATTACTCAGAACTTACAGTGTGTCATTAAAAAACTCAGTCTGGAAAAGAACACTTTTATGATTAAGACTTCTCTTGCATTTAATATAAAGTTTTTTAAAAATTGGGGTTTTTTAAGTCTAAAGGACATATATATTACTCGTTGTAAAGTTTCTGTTTTATTTCCTTGCCAAACTTCAGCTACATTGGTTGTTATATTCAAAAAAGCCCAATTTTTTTTCCAAAAGAATGCAATTTTCAATATTGACCAGTCTTTTCCTCTAAAGTAAGTTAGTAACAGTAAATTCAAAGTGACATATGTGGAATGAAAACATAAGATTTGCTTAATTTCTGGTAAAAATATCACCTAAGTAAACCAAAAGGAGAAATAATGCTTGTAGATTTTATTTTTCCACCTTTATGCTGATTAACTCTTCCAGAAAAATTTCCTGTGGTACAACACTGAAGGCAGAATGAAGCCCAAATCATTAACAAAAACTCCACCCTGTCCCATTAAAAGGAAAGAACCACCAAAACCCCACAGATGCATAGTGCCATACGCACACTACTGCTGTTTCTTTGACAAGTGACTGTGCTCAAAGGAGCTCTTAATCCTTAGAAGTGTTACTTTTAACCATTGCAGATTCTTCATTCTCCCATTCGATTTTATGAGGAAATCTAATATCCATTTTCCAAAACTTAACAGCAAGGAACTATTGTTGTCAATTGCAATTTGTAATATGCATAGCCCTGTGTCAATAATGCTGGCTACAACACTCAGCTCACTGGAAAGAATTTCAATTCGAATTATAATAAAATTATACTGAACTCTGAGTAGTCTTTCACAGTACAAGGTGTTCAATTTATAAGCTCCCAACCATTTGCAGTCTGTAAGACCCCAACAAAATTGTTTACTTATCCTGAGGTGCCAAATTATTCTGGAAGACCACAGTAAGTTGCATGCTCTAATGATGACAGGAAAACTGCTCCAACATCAGGGTAGGGCTGATTTAATAGAGAAGTCAAATATGGGCACTATAATATTAAGGAAAAAAATTACCAAAAAAAAAAAAAAAAAAAAAAAAAAAAAATAAAATAGTATTTATGAAATCAAGACAAAAAATCTTTAATATTAATTACTTTAGGAAATAAAGCCATCTACTACAGAGATTTGAAAAACTGGACTTTATTATATAAGCAGTGTTTCTTGAAAGCAGTTTAAAAGTAGATTACTAACCAAAAATAACTACAATAAAAATAAGAATACAATTTAAAAAAAAAAATAAATAAATAAAATAAAAGCAGGAATCACATTGAGTTAATCCAGCCAGGGCACTGCTGTACAGAAATCAGTTATTTAGTGTTCTGCCAATTTGAAGAAACATGTGTCTCATCAAACTTGCAGTAGCAAAAACCCTGTTGAAGAAATCATATTTCAAAGTGCACATACTGCCTTTCTCAGAAGTAAAAAAGTTAGAACAATTAGGATGTAAAAATATACTTTTTAGAGATTATGGAACTTCAGTGAGGTATCACAGATGTAGATTCAGTTATATAAAACCTTTTAGACTTGGATAAATCTGGAAATGTACCTATTGAATTTCAGGATGCAGTCATTTATTAGGCTTCACAAAAAAATGTGTTAGGATTTTGGCTGGGGTCTCTTTTGCAGGTGTGAACTTTTGAGATAATATACTCTAAATCCAAACCTACTTCCAAAGGCAAGTACACCTGTTAACTTTTCTACAGTTCAGGTCATGATCACCATTTTCAGGCTGTTTTGTTTGTTTTCTAGTTTATATTCAACAGTTACAAAGAAAGATTATGATGACAGATTTCTCCTCTTATTTTAAAAGTATTATATACCTAAACCAGACAATTTAATTGAAACTGCATTTGGAAACAACTCAGAAGTTAGGAAAGTTTAAATCTGTAGCACATGTGCCTTTTAAAAAACACTAATTTTCAGGGAAAAAAAAGTGTTTTTTATAAAAAATAGCAGACAGAAATTTTGCCACTTAAATGCTCTTTTCAAACAGGCAGATTAAATATTGACTATGGACTTCATATACACAAAACCACAATACTTAATGTGAAACAGATGTTTGAAACTGGTGATACAGATGTTTGTCCAGGATTCTGTACTGCTAGTTTACCTGGCTGGTGGCACTGATAGAATGTTCTATGGAACATTTACTGGTTTACAGGCATTAACTGAGGGGGTCAATATTTACTTTTCTTCCAGTAAAACACAGGAAGACAAAGGTCAGTGTTCTTCTCATGAGACACAATAGCTAGATATTAATTTGCTATATAGATTGCTATACTTACATATATTATTGAAATAGACATATGTTGTCACATTTCCACATTGTTACATATTTAAAAATAAAAAGGTTAATATCCCTTACAAACTATATTTCTGGAATTGTTTTCCTTTGAAACAAACATTAAACAATGAAATACAATCAAGGGCAAAAATAAACCCCCCTCCTCTCCTAACTTCTATTTGGAGTAGTATTGTAATACTGCTGCAAGCAATTCTATGTCTACATCTGACGCAATACTACAGTTAAATAATTGTTTCCGTAATCTTTAAGAGTGGTGTGTTCCAGCCAAGTTGAAACAAGTAATTGCCATGCAATTTTCTTAGTCTTTGGGCAGTTTTATTTTAAACTTTGCATTTAAAGTGAGGGGGGTTTATGGTTTTGCTCCTCTGTTTCCCCCTCTCTTCACAGAATTTCTTCTCACATTTTTCTTCCAGAATGCTCATGTTTTGGCTCCATGTCTTTTGCAGCATACAGACAGTATTGTAGAAAAGGCTTTACCTTTTAGGCCAACCAACCATCATTTCCCAGTTACATCTTCTGGGAATAAAAACCCCAGAACTAGTGTACAGAAGGGCACAGTTTCCTTTTATTATGACTGTCACAGAATTCATATGTTCCATGGTTCCTGAAGAGCAGGACAACTGGAGAAGATCACTGGAATATGGAAAAATGCTGAATGTCATAACTGATGTTTATATGCTCCTTTTAATTTTTCAGCAAGTCATACCCCTCAAACCTTAGCTATGCTTGTATAGCTGACTACTGGCTCAAAAACAGGCAGATACTTAAACAGGATATTATTTTCCTTACACAGTTTTCCACAGGAAAAACAAAAACAAAATCAAAAACAAGGGGTTAGTCATGTTGTGCAGGATGATTTCAAAAAGAGGATGTAATGGATCTTCAGAAATTCAGGTTTGCAAGCAGGCTATCTGCAAATTAAGCCACCATCATCAGATGCCATATTTAAGGTCTGCATTTCCAGCAGAATATCATGTGGAGTAGAGTTGAGAAAGCCATCAACTCAGTAAACTATAGAGATTTCTGCAGTTTCAAGTATATTGCTTAGTGCAATAAGGCAAAATAAGTAATTTGGCTTACAAAATAAGGATTAAAACCACTAACAATCCAAATAACATTTTCTCCATAACTCATTGTTGATGAGCACTGAAAGATTACTGGGGGAAAATCACTCAATAAAGCTTAAACATTATCTGATTATCATTTGATTGTTTAAGTATCAAGTTTCAAGTTTGGTGCAGAAGATTTTTTTGTAATTGGATGTTTGTTTCTTTTTTTTCTGAAAGCATCTGATATTTTGGATGTGAAATGGTTGCATCTCTAAAAAATCAATTATGGAAATTACTCCTACATTATAAACAAGTGCACAATTAAAATATAGAAGGGAAACAAGTTTATCCACGAAGACCCTCTGAATAAAACTGATGAAAATTACTAGAGATACTTGAAACATTCCTTAGGTTGATTGATTGTGTTTGCAATCCATCAGGAAAGATACAATCTCAAAGTATATAACCATCCACTCAGTGAGACTTTTTTAAAACTCAGTTGAGGCCTCTGTAAAGCTTCAAGTTTTAATTTTCAGGAAAAAAAATGCTACAAACTATGTTTTTAAGGAATGTAGCTTCAATCTTCATTAAGATCTGACAAAAAATTAAGAGAACTGATCATACAGACTAATTTTATGTATCCTAGTGTTTATATTTCCACTTGCAAACATCTGTCCTAAGGCATCAATCCTGTGATAAATCATGGTATTGTGGTTCAGTTTGTCTCGGGTTTTTTCTCTGAGATTCAGGTGGTTTTAGAGTCTTTTTGCCCTCTGCAAAGCTCTGAGCCAAACGCAAGAAAGAGACGGAGTCTTCAGGTTCTGATTTTTCAAGGTTGTGCACTTCGTTTATTATTTCTTATCTTACAAATTTCTCAGTGCCCAACAAAGGTCTGTGCAGCTGCTCGGGCATCTGGTGACTCCTCGACTCCTCCCGAACGGGGCAGTCGTTATCTTTTATACTAATTGCTACGTATTCTTTATTTATCATTATTTGCCAATACCTATCACTTATACTAAACAGGTCATCTCTACTTTGACCCAATCTCTTTAAACTACTTTGTGCCACCGTCACTGCAGAAAATGGAGTGAGGGAAGAAGAAAGAAGCAGCAGGAGACAACACCCCAAATCCTCCATCTTGCTCCCATTCACTTCAATACTAAAAACCCAAACCTACTGTTCTCTCACCCTGTGATAAGCTAAACTACTATCTTTCACACTCTTGTGGCTTGCAATCCTTCCTGCAGGAAGCCTTTCCCATGGACTGAGATCAAAGCCAATGTCTCTCTGGGCCCTGGGCCACTGTCCCAAACCCCCCTGTCCAGGTCTCTGAACCTCCAGGGCAGCCAAAGGAATGTCCTGGACTCCAACAAGTTTGTTGATTATTTAAAGAATAATTGGCCAGGTTTATTTTAAAATTACAACAATTACACAGTGAAAGTTTAGGGAGATGTGGATTTATGTGCCTAAGGACCTACTGTCATTATGATTCCATTGTATGCATTGCAGACAAAACATTTCCTATCAAACTGTGGGAAATATTAAAGAAAAAATTAAATTTCCTTTGGTTCATTTTCTTCCTATGTGGAATCCAAATATAAATACTTGGACCTAGATCTCAGAAGTTTAGTGTATTTTACAGAGAGAAGCTGTTCCACTGAAATCAGTAAGGCTGTTCACACATGTATAATGAACTTCATTTGTAGCATATGGCAAGCTTAGTCTTACCTACCAATATGCAAAGGGGAAAAGGATGTACAGATAAACAGTGAAAATGAAAATTACTAATGTGCAAAAATATTTCACATTACATGACTTTTATTACAAAAAAGGACACTGAAACAGGGCAGAAAGAACTCCACAACTAATAATAGTTGTGAGAGCAGCATGTATTTAATCAACGTTGAGATGCATAGGGAATAATTTCACCAAAGACCTGCATGAATATCAGAGAGCTTTCCCCCCGCCCCCCCCCCCCCCCCCCCCTTATTATTCCCTGAGGTCTTACACGTCATTGCAAAATCTGCCTCATACATATTAATTCCCTGTCCCCGCCCATCCTCGCCTCGTATGGTAATTAACGCCATGTCCTTCTGGGCATGCTCAGTTTGTCATGGTGGTCTCTGGGGATCTCCAAGAGATGAATGAAAAGGAGTCTTCCTCAGTGAGCTCTTCAGCTTTATCTCTCTCGCATGTGCTTTGGCCCTTTTGGCACTTTTTCAAGGGGGAACTCAGTTTCTGATGGCTAAAAGTCTGTGTTCTTCTCCTTATCTGCATTCTTAGCCCTGTAATCCTGTTGTGTTTGGGTTAGCCCTTTTATTATCATCCAGATGCTTACAGTTCTTTAAAGTATGCAAAGGGTGACAGCATTCAGTAGACATTAACTGCCTTCTAAAATACAATTTTAAATAGGTTCTAAAGCATTATTTAAAACAAATTCTAACATACAGTGCATGTTCTTGAGTTTTACTATAAGGGATCAGCCAGAATTTTTAAATCTCTGGCTCAGACACTTAATAAAATTAAGGACACTTAGAGCTCAAGAGCTGTCCATCCCTGTGCGTAAGAAATCAAACAAGGCAGGCAGGAAATGGAAATGGCTGAACAAGGACCAAACTGCTCAAACTGAGAAGTTAGAAAGAAAGCAATGTCAGTGGAAGAGGGAATAAGTTACCTGTAGGAAGTAAAAGAATACAGTTTGGATGTGTAGGAATGGGATCAGGGAAGCCAAGACACAGATGGAACGGAACTTGGCAACGCATATGAAGAATAGTAAGAAGGGATTCTATAAACACATGGGTCAGAAAAGAAAGGCCAACCAAATTATACCCCATGCCCTGATGGAATCAACACAAGCTGGGGGACGAACAGATTGAGGGTGCTGGTGGATGAAAAGGTGGACATGACCCAGCCATGTGCAGTCACAGTCCACAAAGGCAAACGTGTCCTGAACTGCACCAAATGCAGCATGGGTAGCAGGGTCAGGGAGCGGATTCTGCCCCTCTGCTCTGGTGAGACCCCCACCTGCAGTTCTGCACCCAGCTCTGGGGCCCCCAGAAATGGAGAGACATTGATCTATTGGAGCAAGTCCAGATGAGGGCCCAGCAAAGTGATTAAATGGATGGAGCTCATGTCCTCTGAAGAACGGCTGAGAAAACTGATTTTTTGACCAGGAAAAGAGAAAACTTTGGAGTGAAATAATATCCAATATGAATAGGACATCTCATGGACAAATTACTCTTGTAGTTCTATACTTCATATCCCAGCTTCTCTTCTTTTTCAGCAAAGGATAGATGTGATTTTTTTTTTTTTTTTTTTTTTTTTGTGAAATGTCCAACTCTGTTTTAATGGGCAATATATTGAATTTTCCCCATGTTGAGTCTGCTTTGCCCCATCCAAATAACTGGCCAGTGATGTCCCTGTCCTCATCTTGACTAACAAGTTTTTTCATTTCCCTGGTCCTCCCTAGAGGAGGAGGACCGAGAGAACAGCTGAGCGGGGTCTTGCAGATGGCCAAGGTCATCCCACCAAATGAACAAAGTCAGCTGCCAGTGGTAGAGCACAGCAAAGTTTTTGTATGCTGAACGAAGAGTGATGGTCTGTTCTCATAATCTGGGCTATCATGAAAATCACAAGATAAATGTTGTAATACTGTGTAATTTGAGGAACCTTTTTTTTTCTCCAATATTGAGCAAAGTTTTAGAATGTGCAATAATTCAAAGCTGATGTATAACATAGTTCATTCACACCTGTGTGAGGTAAGGTAATTAATAAGGCAATACCACTGAAAGCCTGAAACCTTTCAGGTGTTCTCAGCATTAGCAAGCAATTTCCAGATGATTTCTAGGGAATTTAACTGCTGTTACAGAAATCACTTTTGTTTTTATAAATCATTTTTTCAGGCAAAAAAGTTTTCAGCTTACAGGCAATATTTACTGAAACAAATAATATACTATAAAATTAGAGGAAAAGAATTTCAGAATAGAGGAGTGATGTATTTGAAGGGCCATGTTCTGACATTCTCAAGTCTATGAACTAGATAATTTAATCTTAATTATAAGCTCTGATTCCACTTCAGTAATTAACAAACCTCGTCACCATGCATTTTGGGGTCTGCTGTTCTCAGGATTACCTTTATTGCTAGTCTCTGTTGACAATGCACATTCATAGGGGCAATTTAAAAACTACTAAAACTGAAACATAATTGAAGACAATTGCATAATGTCAAAGATGTACACTAATTAGAATTATCAAAATATCTGAAGGAGTAAATGCATCTGCAAATCTGAGGGCTTTGCAAGGAAATTGGGGGGAATAAGTTATGGAAAATGATCTCATAAATGCAGTACAGAGAAGTATTGGCCTTAGACTGAACTCAAATAAACAATTCCAGCAAAGCAGCAGATTCCTCTGACAACAGGCAATTTGAAAGACAATTAACATATGAATTGCAAGCAGGACATGCAATAAAATCTCAGTGTGCTATTGAAAAAAAAAAAAAAAATAGAAAACTTCGCAATAAAATCTAAAATGGGAAGGAGGCACTGTTCTGCTAGTCTAGTGATGATCCTGGTATACAGACGGTGAGACAGAGCTTTCCCTGTTCTTGAGGCTGAAAAGGCTAATCTGACATCAAGAACAAGATAGGAATCTATTAACTAATAAGTGTGGGAAGAGCCAAGGACAGGAACGTGTCTAAACTTGCCACCTCCCTCTGGAGCAGCCTTAACATGACTCCTGTTTAGGGGCCCCTAGAGCAAGAAGGAAAATGTATTTAGGCCTGGTGAGAAAGTGAGAGTATCCAAGGAGGAGTCATGTTATCTGCAGTCACATTAATGTTGCTCTGTGAATGTGAGATGGCTGAAGGGTAACTCCACACATATGTTAAGGAATACTCACATAAGAGTGCCCAGGATTAACACTTAAAAGAAGGGGCATGTATTTTGAGGTCACACATGAAAATTCAAGTGGCTGTAATTGCAGAGCTCAATCAACTGATGGTGTAGTCACTGAAATTCCTCACCACTTAGGCAGTCAAAGCTTTTATTTCAATTATATGTAATGTAATTTCCACTATGGTATCAGGTAGATGCTGTAGTAAACTATTTTCAGAGTAGAATAAGGAATATAGCCTGTAACAGACAGACTTGATTTAGTACTGTACTTTGTTATTGTTAGCAAATATTAGACCACCACCATCAATACATATCATATACCATATACCATATATCATATACCATATATCACATATCATATATCAATCATAGATCATAGATCATAGATCATTATCATATATCATATATATCATATGTATATGATCATATATATATATCATTGAATATATATCAGTTGTTATAAGGCACAATCTGGTCTGCAGAAAAAAGCCTTTTAAATATCCAACACACTTTTGATTCAAAACAGCTCTTATTATATCAGTAACATAAAAGAACATCAAGTTCTTTCTTCCATCTTTATTGTTGGGCTTTCTACCATGCTGTGGTAAGACAGCACCACATTGTGCTGTTTTTCATGAGAAGAAATAGTACCCATGATTAAAGCCCTGTGGTCACAGTACACTGCTAGTTTTAAGCACAAGTCAGATAGAGAAATAATTGCTATTTATGTTTGTGTTTATGTTAATGAATAAAACATACACATACAAAATCTCATGGCTTTGTTTAGGAGCAGTGATTTCATACAGAAGTAATGAGGATTGCATCTCAATATGTGGTACTTGTATGACAGCCAGTTGGTAACTTACTATTCCTTTGAATTTTCCTATTCAAGGTGCATAGGTATGGCACTGCAAAATTCTGCATTACACAATGATAGAAGATCAACAATTTGCTATCAGACTACAAATGCCTATCAGATCTTCAAGAAAATATAAAACATATTAGCATTATTTTAAAGTGAATATTTGTTTCATGCATAAATAGAGAAGTAGTTATCAGTAAAATCTATGTAATTTAGGTTTTTTGCTTCTGATTTCAAATAGATGGTTTATTGATTAGTCAATTTGCTCATAGGCAAGAATTTCCATGATAATGTCTCAGAATAAGGGTACGCAGATCTATATAATGAACCATTTAGTTCATTAAGTGCTGTGAGACTGGGACCTCATCTATATGCTATGGTTTTGATATTACAGGCTGTAAGGCAAATTTCAGGATAAATGTGTAAACAAGCTGGTTCAGGTACTGACAGTAGCATCTGAAGCAGAAAAGATCTGCTTCATATTTCTTTACATTTAACTTTGGTACTAGGTTTTCTAAGGGTAAAATACACCATGTGTCTATTTTATGGGTCAATTTTGCTACCTAAATGCATCTGAGGATCAATTTTTCAAAGGGGTTTCATTAAGTGATAGGCTTCCCATTTACTCTGAGCTGGAAGGTACCTGTATAAATCCTTCTATGTAGGTACTAAAGTGCTTTTGAAACTGGTCAGCATGAGACAGCCAAAATGCCTTGATCATTTTGTGCTTTAATACTAATTTTTATCTTAAATTTCTTCAATAATTATATTCACAATTATTTTTCAAAAGCTGTAGACCTTCTTGGTGAAAGAACAGCCCTTACATATCTTCTGATGAAGGTCAGCATAGAAAATAATTTTTAATGTAGGACTTAATGGTGCAAAAATCACTGAATGTGGTCAGAAAGTCTGCAGGTACCACCACTGGCTGGGATAACTTTTTCACTGATTTTTGAGTCATTTTTCTGTACTTAATTTACCCACTTTTACTGGAAATCTTAAAAGTAATCACAGCTCAAGGCTAGCTGCCAAACAGATTGAAAACGGAGCTTATTTCACTGCACCCTTTCTGTAGACTGATTGCTCTTCTGCTATACATCCACCTCTATATTAAATAGTCCAGAACAGCTGCTAAAGTTCTAGTGTCTATTATACACACTACTTTCCTAGATATCCTCTGTGCAAGCCCAATCTTTTATTAAAAACATCCTATAATAACCTTCTTCCTCACAGAGCACTACCGAATCATTCTCTATGACAAACTATTCATAAAACAAGATGCAAGTTTCTACATGGTTCAGTTGAGTCTACTTATTCTCAATACTTCCAAAGCTGTATACAGAGACTTATTACACCTAATAACATTTTTTTGGTGGTCCCTAATACATACAGTGTGGGTTTACTTTCTCCTGCATCACTATAACATTGAATATTTTCATTTAACTTTCTGGAGTGAAGCACGAGTGACAAGACTTGACTGCAGGTTCTCTTCTTTCTTGGATTTCTAATAATTTCAAGTCTGTCACTACCCAGTGAGGCTAGATTTTCACAGATGTCAATTAGTTTTCCTGAAACACTAATATTTCACCTCTAGAAGCTTCATCTTCTAGCTAAAAGTCCATACAGAATTGTACGGATTGCACAGAATCCTACTGGTCAAATTCTTAACACTTCCTAATGTAACGAAAGTTATAGGGAAGTAGCTTCTTTTCCCAATATATACAGAGAAAATATTTAAGTCCTAAAACTGGAAAGTTAAAAAAAAAAGTGTTATTTTACAGAAGAGTATATGCAAGTGCATATATCTATATCTGTATATATATGAATATTTTTGTAAGAATAAGAATATTTTTAAGCATAATTTCACAGATAGCAGAAAGATATGCAGAAGGAATATGAAAATTAGTAGACTAAGAAACAAGTGGTTCCTAATTTGAAGGTAGTACCTTCATGTTTCACATGATGTTTCACATCACAAAGTCATGTTTCCATGATTTTGTGATTCAGTTCTAGGGCCAGGAGCTAAATTGAGTGCACACTGACTGTGCACCAAGTCTGCCACCTCATTGCTTCATTCTGGAACCCATATTTGTGCTGTTGCCTTTTGCCCAACCTGGAAATGAAACTTGAGATAATTTTAGTAAGGAGGTAATATGAAAAGGTATCTTTATTTGAAGGCCTTCAGGACCAGTTATGGAAGGATGTCCACAAAACCCTACCCTCCATCCCCAGGTGTTGTATTTCTTTATGAGACTAGACGACTGCCGATGGCAAAAGGAAAGAGTCTGCTCTCTATCACCGGGTGGGATATAACAGCTTTATTATTGAGTCCTGCCCTGCTTGCTGGAGCCCTTCCCAGTGGCTTGCAGGTGCCAGAGAGCCCATGTTGGGGCTTTTTTTCCCAGGGAGCAGGGCCCAGAGGCAGGGAAAAACCACTACCCAATCAGGGATAAAGTGGGTGGGGAACAGAGTTGGGTTACATTTCAGTGTGGGGGATGGGCACTGCTGGGCAAGGACAGACCACTTGATACAGAGAAAAAACATTACCAATCCGGTGAAACACAATATAAACTCAATTAATGCATTACAACACCCAAGGGTGAGTACATTTTTATAAGTTTTAGGAAATTAGCATAATTAATAAAAAGTGCCAAGTAGGAGCACAAGTGGTGATGCAATTCTCCCACAGGGAGGGGAAGGCCCCTTCTCTGGAGCCCTCCCTTCAGCACTAGTTGTACTTTGTCCATGAAAATGTATCTCAAAGAGATGTTTTTTGGCCTTGATTCCCGGGGACCAAGAGCTTTGGAATTTGTTTTGTCTTTCTGCCTAGGGAAAAGCCATGGAAAAGTACTGAGAAAACTAAATACTAATGCAATCAGTGACAGAGTTACAAATATATGTGCAAAGAATACAGAGAACATATATAAGAAAAAAAGACATGACCCAAACTGGCATCAGTGACACAGACAGGAACTCAGCCTACTAGGAAGGACCAAGATAATTAGACAGTATGGTTTACTGATGCTGTCTCATACCCAGTCATCTCAGACAATCTGCAATAATCTATACAGATCTGTGCAGGTATTATCTGTATATTATTAACTCCAGTAAAGCATAGCATTTCTTTTTGTTCATATTTAAATTATTCAATGCTTAGTACTGAGAAAACACTGAAGTTTAGGTACTAATCTGGCATGATCATTTCTGGCATTTCCAATCATTTAGACTGGAAAAAACCTTTTAATATAATTGGATTCAGCCATGTCTAAATAGACTAAATTGTGTGCTAATGAAATGTAACCACTCTACCCCTTTGTATCCTGATAAAGATTTTAATATACTTCTGAGCTGAGAAATAAACTGCCTGTGAACTACAGTGGAGGTAGAGGACTCCTGAAATTCCATCTTCAATAGTTTCTGTTTATCTATATCTGTATCTATATGTATCTATCTATCTATCTGTCTATCTATCTATCTATCTATCTATCTACCCATCTATATCTTAGGATAGACTTCAGCCAAAATACTAAAATGTCAATGATATGATTCAAATTGCAAATACCTAAGCTACTGGACACTTAGGATACTTAGGATGGCTGTACATCAGAAAGCTTTTTTTTTTTTTTTTTTTTTTTTTTTTTTTTTTTTTTTTTTTTTTCATAAACAAAATTACTCTTATTGTCACAGCAGGTTCTCAGCAAACAGGTGAATTTGATCCTATCCTAAAAGACGCCACACAATCAAATTCAAGAATAACAGCAGTAACGTTACATATAGATTCAATAGTAGGGCTGAAGAAATCCCCAGACTTCTAGATCTCAGAAGAAAACATCTGTAAACTTGTCCTTTCTCACAAGTGGTTGCTATCAGGCTTTCATATGCACAGATTCTAGTCAGACCTTTATTCTGACAATATATGCCATTTGAACTAGACAGATTTCATGTAAGTGTTCTAAGTTAAATTCTGCTCTTTTTCTCTAAGCTTCTACCCTGTGTATACTGCTGAGCTATATGCAGGTAACCCATCTGTAGATTTGTAAATTTCCTTTCTGATGTGTCAGATCAATGTATTCAGTGGTTTGTAGCACAAACATTTGCCTACCTCTTCCCCAGCCCTGCTGTAGACAAGCATGGCCTACACTGCTTTCTGAATCTAGTTCCCATAGGAACTCTCTACACTTGCATCACTAAGCATTCCTGGATGAAGCTGTTCCCCTTCCCAAGACCTTTTTCTGCTTCTACCCTTTATAACGCCCCTGAGTTTTCAATGTTCTCAGCAACTCCACCTCTGACTTCTTCAGGTAACAGAGAGTAGGCCATTACTTGCTGTCTCTGTGCAAGCCTTACTTTGGTTTGGACATCTGATTTATCACACCTGGACTGGGACTTGCTACACCAGTCTCACAGCCGGGCCCAGAGAAGACAAGAGGAAACGCACTCGGCAAGGTGTCACCAGACTGCTTAATTTATCACATCAGCAAAATTACTCTTACAATGGGAAAAAAAAAGGCAAAAATAGGCTGAATGGCTACTGGGCTTCTTTGCTGTAAAAAAACCCCTAACAGCCAATAAAAGCAACAAGGATGCAATTCCGTCTCATCTCCATTGGGCTGATTTCCTCAGTGTTTGGTCCAGTTGCTGTAGCTGGACTGACAGTCAATTAGAAGAAGGATGAAGCTATTTCAATGGTTCTATGAGCCAGGAAGGCTCAACTTCCAGAAATAGCCTTAATTTTCAGATTAGCAGTTATGTTTACATGGCCTGGAGGAGTCACAATGAAATAAGGCTCAGCTCTCCTACTGCCAGTGGATGAGGTGGTTCATGCCTGCTGTAACTCTGCCAGTTTTGGTATCTGGAGCCCTGTGTCTCTTCTGCCTGACATGCAATAAAATTTCTCAGGAAAAAAGACACGGAAGGGAGGATTCGCAGCAGCAAGTACTCAGGTGTACCAATTCTTACTCTTTCTTTGCTGTATGTCTTGCAAACATTGTCCTTGTGCCCACTCCTACACACACTCCCAAATTCACTGATGTGGTAGCTGTGCTTTGGTTATCCAGACAGAAATCTGACAGCAGATTAAGGAATGCTGCTGGGACATGGAAACTCTTATCTTCAACCATCTCAGCCATGACTAGGATTCTGCTGTTGCTGATTGGAGCTGTTGCCTTCACAAGTACAGCATGGGAACAATCTGTTTTTTCCTCTCATTCAAAGGGCCATCATATGGCTGGGGAGAGAAAGGTACACAGTATCACAGGAGTGATATGCCTATGTCTAGCTGTGTGTAAATGCCTACTGGAGCCTTTCCAGATGAGAAATTACTCTTCCTCATACACAATCACTTTTCTGGGCTCTTGATGGGTACAGATTTCAGCTATGAAATCTATACATGAAATCATGAGGGAGCAAGCAGTGCTCTGCTATGCAGACATAGGAAGCTGTAGGTGATGATGAATCACAGATGATGACTCAAGTAGCACAGCCCATTTTCAGTTCTATCTAAGGTGAATTATTATAAGTAACATTTTTCTCCTAGGTGTGCTCCAAATGCTGCTGGGAAGGGCAGAAAACTTGCCACTCTCTTTAGCCTTGGATCCTGCTCTGATGGCTGTTGTGCTGAACCACTGACTGGAAGAGGCCTGACAGGTAGCTTCCTACTCCTGCAGCCAAGGCAGAAACTCAAAACAAGAGCAGCTGAAGTGTGCAATTCATGGCTGTCATCCTTTGGCAGGTGTGCTTGCCAAGAGTCAGGTGTACAGGTTTGTCTGAGGCAATGAAGTTCAAGTAGGAAGACTACAGACTTTGTGTGTGCAGTTTATGCATGGGAAGCTGCAGATAATGTGTGTCCTCTGTATCAGTTACTCCCTGATGCCTTTTGCTGATACTAGATCAGATTTTTTTTTAAATTCTGTTTCAGGATAGTAATGGGCCAGCTTTGTTCACAGTCAGCAACTCTAGTAGAATCTTAGACTGAGGAGAAACTACATAAGATGCAAAATATCAGAAAATGGTTGCTTTCAAAAACATCTCAGAACAGCTAAGCTGATGGTGTCTATCACATACAGTCAAGAACATGAGCAATATAAGATTTGTTTACTGCCTCCTCCCCAGTACAGAAAACACACAATTTTATTTTATTTACTTTCTTAAACCATCTACTCTGTCCCTACATAGCTCTGGTCAGTAAAAATTGCCAAAATATGGTTTGATATTAAGAATTTTTCATCTTGTATTGTTACTTAGTTTAACTGTTTCTTAAGGGATCAATAGACATTAGTTTGATTATTCCTAAGAGTAGAAGAGTTGAAGATCTTTGAGATACAATAACTTTGAAAACACTTTTTTTGTACGATACCATGAACATGCCAAATGTCTTAGAAATATGTCTGGAAGGGCAAATAAACAATTCTTTCAGCAGGCAAGCATTGGCAATATGAGCATTAAGTCCAGAACTTGGCCCTTCTGTACCTTCCTAGCTGCAGCTGGAAGGAAAATCAGATGAATAACGCCTGACGTGAATTCATGGTGATGAGAACATGAACACTGAGAGCATATAATAATCTCAAGGAAGAAAATTATATCCCTTTTTTGCCCTTGTAAACATATAGAGCAGAGACATAAGTTCAGTTCATCTCACTTTAAAGGTTAGAGCGGGATGCAAATACAATGGGATCCTGTTATTCAAACAATTTACCACATCTAAATCACACTTATATTTTATTTTTTGGTGCCAAATGTATTGTACAGCATATTTCAAGAGCATGCATTCTTTGCAGTTTTTTCAAGTGAAAGATGTACTTATAATAAGGTATGGAGTAAAGTATCATCATTTTTAAAATATACAAAGAGTTTTGTTAAGTTCAAGTGGCTGCAAAACTTTTATGAAATACATATTTATGTTTGCTATATCCCTTATAGGAAATGTAATTTATCTTGTCATGACTTGCGCTATACTTTGCTTTGCTAGTGGCAATGCTGTTAATGCTGGTGCTAACTATTAGATAGTCTGTTTAAAATGACATGACTATTACATTTCAATCAAAATGAAGATTAATCACAAGAAATCAGTTAATTCAGCTTTATTTTAAATTGTATTTGATTATGTCATAATCAATTTGTTTCTAATAAACATAGAAACCCACATTATTTTACCCCTAAATTTATATTCCCAACTGTCTGTTTATATTAAAGTGAATGATGGATTTAGACTGTAATTATAATAACTGTCATAAGACAGAATACACATGCTGTTCACAAAGAGAGAGCATTGAGAGGCGACTCTGTTTTGCAGATACCATTAATTGTAAGAGAAATGTTGTCTTGTTAGATTGTTTAATTTATTAAAATCTTTTCTTCCTAATAACAGTTATCCCATAGGAAAAAAGTAAAAAACAGAAAAGAGGGAGATGGAGAGGGGAGAGGGAAGAGAGAATAGGGAAGAGGGGAGAGGGGAGAGGGGAGAGAGGAGAGGGGAGAGGGGAGAGGGGAGAGAGGAGAGGGGAGAAGGGAGAGGGAGAGGACAGGAGAGAACAGGAGAGGACAGGAGAAGATGGGAGAGGGAGAGGACAGGAGAGGACAGGAGAAGAAAAAGAAAAAAAGAAAAAAAAAGAAAAGGAAGAAAATAAAAAAAAAGAAAAAGAAAAAGAAAAAGAAAAAGAAAAAGAAAAAGAAAAAGAAAAAGAAAAAGAAAAAGAAAAAGAAAAGAGAAAAAAAAAAGAAAAGGAAGAAAAGAAAAAAAGAAAAAGAAGAAAAAGAAAAAAAGAAAAAGAAAAAAGAAAAAAGATACAAAGAGAAAAAGAAAAAGGAAGAAGAAAAAAGAAAAAAGAAAAAAGGAAAAGGAAAAGAGAAAGAGAAAGGGAAAGGGAAGGAAAAGAAAAGAAAAGAAAAGAAAAGAAAAGAAAAGAAAAGAAAAGAAAAGAAAAGAAAAGAAAAGAAAAGAAAAGAAAAGAAAAGAAAAGAAAAGAAAAGAAAAGAAAAGAAAAGAAAAGAAAAAAGAAAAGAAAGAAAAGAAAAGAAAAGAGGCCAATCAGACAAAATGTACTAACATTTTGGATAGCTCCCCCTTTGTTTTAATTTCTAAAAATTTATCCTGCAAAGTGACATCCAAGTCTGGATATCTCCCCCTTAGGAATGTGACTTTCAGCTTACCTAGGTGTACATTACTTGGAAAGGAGTTTCGATCGAACATTACACATGATCTGACAGGTATTTCCTAATTGAATTGTTCAGGTTGAAGCAATTACTTCTTAATGTGTTAGAAAAAAAATATACCATTACACATGGGATTTTAATAAGTAAAAAAGTAATAAATAAGAAATTACTATCAGTCAAGCTCACATAATTAAATACAGAAAAACCTTAAAAGGAAGTTGTACAAAAACTTCTTAGTAGCTATTTTTTCTCTATTGTTGTGCTCTTCTCTGTCCTTATAGGACAGAGAAGTGCAGGAAAAACAAATGCACCAGTAATAGGTCCTGGTAATTAATAGCAGATACCCTATCTAAAGACTTTTAATCTTGGAACTTACTCAAATAATAAGGTATATTTAGGATTAGATAAATGAACCACAGTAACTAGAGGTAACATATGCTGCAGGTTTACTCAATCTCATTTGCATTTGTGGTCATGGTAAGAGCGAAGGACATGAAAAATTATATTTACTTGTACAAGGATGAACCATTTTCTGTGGAATTAATGTATTTTTTTCCTACGTTGTGAAAACACATCCCAGATTAGAATTTAAAAGGACAAATACGGAACTAAAAATAGAGGCAATGTTATATATATATGTATATATATATTTGTTCTAAAAACACAACATTAGATTAAACGGTTTTGGGTTAGGGTTTTGGGGTTTTTTAGTTTTTGGTGGGTTTTGTGGTGTTTGTAGTTTTTTGGGTTGGTGGGTTTTTTTGTGTTTTTGTTTGTTTGTTTGTTTTTAATAAATATAGAAAGCAAAGAACAAAGGTTTGTAATGATGAGAGACTCTTTTAAACCACTGTACCACAGGCAGGAAATGAGAAATTTTTGGTAACAGAAAAAGCAAGTACCAGTGATAAAGGGAAACCTTAATTATCCAATACCTGTTAGAAAGTAACACAGACACAATGCCTTACAGAAGTTAGAGAATACAATGGGGAGAATGTGAACTGGGAGGTCATTTAGGAAACAACTGTCTCCAGTCTCAAATACAACTGATAGGAGGTAGCTAAGGATTAGAAAATGTAAACTAGTAATGATGGTCACAGGAGGTTTAGGCTCAAAATTATAAAGAAAAAGAAAGGAAGAAAATCCCTGAAATAACAAGTTAATTGGGGGGGGTGGGGGGTGGGGGTGGGGAGGATGTTTAAAGGTGGGGGTTTTTGGGTTTTTTGGGTTTTTTTTTCACAGAAGTTTACATCCAATTTTGAGATCAGATGAATGGCATAACAAGATTTTATTTACCATCAAAAAATACCCTACCAAATAAGTCACAATTATTGAGAATAAATGGAAATTCCTAGAAATGGAGAAACATCATAAATTATTATCGTAAAAGGTATTTAAATATATTTGGTACAATTAGTTGGAGCAGGATGAAGGAAAGGCATAAAAACTTGAACACTTAAAATAACCAAAGTAGTATCTGAATCAAAGTCATTACCTTTGAGATCTTGCCGAAGAGAAAGGGGGGGCTCTCTTCAGGGGACTGAAGCAGGGCAAGCCATTACATTCCATGAGGAAAGGGAAAACTTGAGAAACCACTGACCAGTCACAGTACTTTCAGTATGTGCAAAGATACTGGGAGAATTTATTAAACAGCCAATTTATAACCACTCTACAGGAGAATAAAAAGGTGATGGAAAACAACCAACACAGTTCTCTCAAGAGTAAATCATGTCAAAACAATCTAATTTCCTCCTTTGACACAGTAACTTTCAGTATAATGGATAAGAAGGAAGTAGAAGATGAGATCGCTTTACTTTAATAAAGCTTTTTACAGAGTGCCACATGAGACCTCGCAGAGAAGCCAGAAAAATACAGCCCTATAGGCCCAGCTTGAACAAAAGATTTAAAGAATGTTGAGTACGTCTAAGACATCCTAACATAAGGGATTAAATTATTGCACAACACAGTATAAAAGCAAAACGTAGGCCTTGGTCTTCCTGAGCTCAACAACTAAACCATTTTCTGTTCATGTCCTCTGATTTCAGTGAAGGTGTTTGTTGAAGGTTTTGAACTTAGACTGAACTGAAAATGCATTTTACCGGTAATTACAAGGAGGCTGAGATTATTTTTTTGTAGTATCATAAAAATATAGTACCTAGATTTTTTGTATTAATTGTTAAGCAAGATTACTCATAACTAGCCATGAGTACTCATTACTCATAACCTAGCCATGATTAGCAATAGAATCCATTCAAGAATAAGTTTAAAAATCCAATCTGAACTTGCTACATCACTAATGGGATCATAAAAGTCACAATTTGAAGGGCGCAATGTGATGTGGTAAAAGGTAATTTTGACCAACCCAGTGGCGAACCATCAATGTAACTTCAGAATGGTAATCCAAAGGGGAAGATTCCTCCACTGACATATGTAATATGCTGAATATCAAAAAACTCTAGAACACTGGCTCCCACCAGCCAGTTTAATGTCATGCAACTTTAAAGGTTTTATAATTACTTTATGGCAGGAAAATAATTGATGTAAGTAGTGATCTAACATGTATGCTGCAACAGCCCTCTGGGTTATAGTGTAAATGATTATTACAGCAACTGATAATAACAATTTTGATCAACAGTCATACAAGGTAGAACTTAACAAGCCATAGCCCATTCCAAAAAAACAGGCCACCAAGTGTATCTGATAAGTTGATAATTACAGTTACTTAAGTCAAATATAATTAATCTAGCAAGAAGAAAGCAAAGACTCATGTTCTTGTGAACAGTCTGATAACCAGAGTTTAGTGGCATGAATAGAAGACGGTCAGTGAGGAGAAAGAGGAAGAAAACAGTATCAGAACATGAGAAGATTTGCAAATATCAAACATGGTAGAATGTGATATTTTATCCTTATCAATTAAGTTCTGAAACGTAAAACTTCACATAAGACAATGTTTTTTCGTGATATCTAAAACGATTGCAGTTCTGCCCAACCCCCTGAAATTTTTATTATTTGTAATTATATATTTTGTTATGTATTGGTTTTCTACTTTGAAATACAGTTGTGCTGTTAACACAAGGCCTAAGTGTTCAAAAGGGAAATACCGTCATTAAAATTCAGTTAGAAAAAGAGAACCCTTAACCATACAAACAGTATGTATGCATATTTTTATACATATATACATATAATCTACCTAAACAACCTGGATGCAGGGCTTGAAAGGATACTAAGTAAGTTTGCATTACAAAATTGGGAGGAGCTGTTGACTCCCTTCAAGACAGGGAGGCTCTGCAGAGACACCAAATAGAGACCAGGGAGATCACCGACCATATTGAGGTCTAACAACGGAAAGTGTCAGATTCTGCACCTGGGATGGGGACAACCCTGGATGTTATACAGACTGGGGAATAAGAGGCTGGAAAGCAGTGCCATGGAAAGGGACATAGGGGTCCTTGTCCATGGAAAGTTGAACATTAGCCAGCAGTGCCCTGGCAGCCAGGAGGGACAACCCTTTCCTGGAGTACATCAGGCACAGCATCACAGCCAGGCAAGGGAGGCGATTGTCTTGCTCTGCTCTGCACTGGGGCGGCCTCACCTTGAGTGCTGAGGACAGGTTTGGGTGACACAATATAGAAAATACATTAATTAAGCTCTTAGAGAGTGTCCAAAGGAGGTCAGTGGAGATGGTGAAGGGGCTGGAGGGGAAGCTGTATGAGAAGCAGCTGAGGTCACTTGGTCTGTTCAGCCTGGAGAAGCAGATACTGACAGGAGATCTCACTGTAGTCTATAATGTTCTTATGAGATGAAGAGGAGGAGTAGGCACTGAACTTTTTTCTTTGTGGTGGCCAATGACAGGACCCAAGGGAGCTGCCTAAAATTGTTTCAGGGGAGGTTTAGGTTGGATTTTAGAAAAAAGCTTCTTCCCCTAGAGGGTGGTTGGACACTGGAACAGGGTCCCCAGGGCAGTGGTCACAGCACTAAGTATGGTAGAGTTCAGGACTCAAACATTTAAAGAACAGTCTCAGGCACATGGTGATTATTGTGCAGGATCAGGAGCTGGACTTTGATAATCCTAGTGAGTCCCTTCCAACTCAGAATAATCTGTTATGCTGTGATTCTGTGATGTGGGTATGTACATGTACACATGTACGTATAAATGTTATATAAGCATATGTACACAGACTTCTGCACATACATACATGTATATACCTTGCAATCCTAACTTTTAAGCAAACTTGAGTAACTTGGATTGCCAAAGAAAGGACAGCGATCTGGAAAATAAAACAGTACTCTGGTTCAAGCACCGTTTTTATAAGCAAGTTTTGAAGTTAAGTTCTGTTGATAACCTTTTCTTAGAAGATGTATTTGACTGGTTGTTATAGCTTATAGAACTTCACAAGGTATAAAGAAAAGTACTGGAGCAGGTGAGGAAAGGAAATGTCATATGGTATCAGTTAATCACATGCACAAAATAAGCCAGTAAAAGACATGAAAAAAGGTGTATAGGATAAGGGCTATGCCTTCAAAAGCCCTGAAGAAAAACAGAGTAGAACCACTCATAATGTCCAGTCCCTTGAAGAAAGCACAGCCTCTTGACACCTATCTGTTCTCTAAAATCATGCTGCTCTCCAGTATTTTTCAGTTCAGAAAGAAGTTCAACAGCCTATATAAAAACCACTACGAGTGCACAACAGGTCTTATTCAGCTGACAGAAATTTCAAATTCACTCAGGCTGTGTGAACCTATGATGTGAGATCCTTGCAAAAGCTTGGGATGGACTCAGTTCAAATCACTGTTTTCATGAATGATTCAGACAACAGAGTGCGAAATGCTCTTTGACATTTTGCAGATACCACATAAATCGGAAGACTAAACACTTTCAAAGACAGATCTGAATCAGCTTGTCAAAATCACTCTTGACTCTAATTTAGTAAGATCAAGTTAACAAAAAAGAAAAGCAATATAATATAAAGCAGCAGATAAAATAAGATTGAGAGACACAAAAATAGAAAATATCTGTCTATCGATTTAAAGGACTGTAAATCACGTCAATGATTCAATATTATAATAAAGGAAAGAAAATAAAAAGGCAAATATAAAGCTGAGTTACAGGATGTACTTCACCTTATAAATAATGAAATTATTCCCCTCTTGTCAGTTTTGCTAACATCACATTATCTTTAGTATATAGCATTACCTTTTATGAAAAACACATAAAAGACTAGCTGGGGAAACAAACAGTGTAAGAGAATGACAAAATAGGAAAAGCTTTGAGATACAAAAGGTAACTGGTTTTGTTCATTTTTCTTTAAAAAAAAGGAGAGAGAAAAAAAAAAAAAAAAGAACTAAGGTATACACATCTTCCAAAATGTTTAGATGATTGTAGCAAAACTGCTCTAAGTCAATTAGAGCTTTGAAGTATAGCTGTCTAGTTTTTGTTGTTGTTGTGTTTTGTTTTGTTTTGTTTTCCCTTAGTTCAATTACCCGATAAAGAGCCACTGAAGAGAATGTGCTCCATTGACTTTTAGAAGAAATAGTTCTGACTGGTCCTTGGCGTATCATAAGAATATATAAAAGAATTTTTCAGAGTCTGCAACAAGAAAGACGGAACTATTAGGAAGCTGATACTGAAGAGACAGGCACCAGAACAGACTTGGATAGTAAAACTTTACACCCATGGAAGCATTATATTCTGTCATCTCCAGTTCTTCATGTCTATGGTTTTTAACAGCCAGAATAAAGTAGCAAACCTGCTTTTTATCATAGTTTAATAATATTCAAAACACCCAGAAGAATACAATTGACAGATTTCTAAAATATGGACTAAGATTTTTTGAGGTAACAGTTCTGTGGTTAAGATGCTGTTAAGAGCCTGATAATAAGGGAAAGCCTTCAAAAAGTGCTTTGTCATTATGTGTGCTTATCATAATCAGTCTTGAACATCTGAAAACAATGCAGGATGGACTGTGAGTTGCCTGCCATGAGGCCCATAAAAAGAAAGACAAAACTGGTGCAAAACATGGAAGGGAAAGGAAGGGGCAGAATCTCTGACCTTCTCCTTCCCCCCAACCCCCACCATCGCCTGCTGTGAGACACCCTGAGGGCCCCAGGAAGGAGTACACTGCCCGCCTGGGGAGAACACCACGAAGCTGCATCCCTGGACCGAAGTCCCGAGTGAGCTGTGGAACCTCCACCCTGCTCCTGTGTCTGGTGGCGAGAGCTCCACGAGTGAGCCAAGGTTCGGCTGCAGCCATCAGGCTCTGCACCTGCATTCCAGAGGATGGGCTGCTGCATCCCAGCCAAACTGCTCCCCAGATCGGAGGAGGCAGGTGAGACTCTTCAAACTGCAAAAAAAGAAGAAAAAGGCAAAAAGCTGCTTCTGTCTCCGCTGCCCTGTCTCAGCAACAACAAAGGTAGCACAGAGCAGTACTGACCTATCCTATGCTTTTAAAGTAAGCTTAGTTTTTTTCTAACTTCTCTCTACTTTCTTTTTCTTTGCCTCATTTACTATTAAATAAAAATATATACCAGTTTTTTTGATCCTCATAAATTTTTGAGCATCAACATTTAATCTTGTTTGGTTTTTCTCTCATTTTTGGGGCACAGTATTTATAACCTTCAAGGTTCTTCCTGTTTATTCACAGAGAGTTAGTTCTCTATACTCTGTGATTAAACTGGCTTGTAACAGATGCCATTTACTTTAACTGTGTTCAAAACACTTCCTGTGTAGAAATAACTTGTGTCAATATGTTTAAGTAAAAAAGGCCGTGATTCTCTTCATGTATTATCATTTTGCATACAACTGTCCTTGTCTGAAAGACTGCGCATGGGGCAAACATGTTCTGCAGACACTTGTAAATTCTGGTATAAAGGAAGTCTGAATGGGAATGCATAGGCTTTTAGGTATCAGAAGAAATAACAGAGGGAAAAATTTGCATGTGTTTAGAATCAGGACATGGCTGACCACAATAAGCTGGTGAGCACTGAGAAGGTATGTTCGCAACAAGACTACAGTACCCATGATGTTGCAGTAGAAGATCTACACTGTTACCGAAGATGGATGGAAATCTTGCAAGTGTGATTCCTCTTCTTGTCATTTCAACCAAAAAAAGACTTTACTCACAAGAAATGGAAAATAAGGCAACGGGCACCAACCTTGCTTTAAGATTTATAGGGAGTGAAGTGGGGGATAGAAAGCCTTGGGGATGAAATATCAGTGTTGACTCATAAGAAATAGACAATATTTTAGCCAAAAATCAGTTCATTGTCACCAGTCAAGAAGAAACTAAGAGATGACTCTATAGCTGGCAAACTTACCTACTGCATCACCTCAAGTAATGGTAACCTGATTGAATATATACCTCTTGGTACTAGTATAAAAGGATGAATAAGTAGAACACATGAGGGGATGGGTGGGGATGACTGAAAATATTTTTCTTTAAAACAAAATATCCGTTCCAAAAGTTCTTGCTTTGAGTTTTCTTACATTGAATTCTTATACAACTTCTGGAACTCTAATTCAGGATAAAGTCAGAATGAATCATAGAATCATAGAAAAATAACCTGTATTGGAAGGGGCCATCCAGTTCCAAACCTCCTGAGCTGCATACAGCACCTAATGTGAGTTCTCACCAGAGCAGAGGGGCAGAATCCCCTCCTTTGCCCTGCTGGCCACGCTGCTTTGGATGTGGCCCAGGACATACTTGGTTTCTGAGCTGCAAGTGCACATTGCTGGGTCATGTCCTGTCTCTCATCCACCAGCACCCCCAAGTTCTTCTTGGCAGGGTTGCTCTCAATCTGTTCATCCCCCAGTCCAGGTTGATTCTGGGGGTTGTCTTGACTCAGGTGCAGCACCTTGCATTTAAACTTGCTACATTTTATGGGGTTCCATGGGCACACTTTTCAAGTTTACCCAGGTCCCTCTGGATAGCAGAAATGTCAACCACACCATTCAGCTTGGTGTCATCTGCAAATTTGCTGAGAGTGCACTTGATCCCTTTTCTATGTCTGTGGTGAAGATAGAAATCAGTAATGGTCCTAACACAGATCCCTGAGGAGCACCACTTGTCACAGGTCTCCATCTGGACATAGAGCTATTGACCACTTCTTTCTGGATGTAACCATCCAACCAAGTCTGTAGTAATGCACCCTCCACCCCCGAGTGGGCATTTCTGTATAAAGAAAAGGGTTTCGGTTTATCTTTGGACATTTTGGGAAGTTTAGCTAGAAAGTTCAGTGTCTTTCTCTTTGTAATTGGCTCAATGCCAAGAGAAAAGCCCCTGTTAGACCTTGTCACTGCTCTTCAAATCCTGTAGGTCTCCTTATTGGCAGTTTGCCATTAGAACCCTTCTTGATCATTAAATAGAAAAGAGCAAAAACAAAGGGGCTCCTGGCATTCTCGAGGTATTGTAACAGGTGTGTGGGACCTATCCCTATACTGTGTTTGGCTTTGATCTTTTGTTTTGTATTATTTTTTTTTTTTTTTATATTATTAAAACCTTTTGATTTTTCAAGACACACTCGACCATGCCATCTCACTATGTGATTTAAGCCATTTGTCTGCCAGGGCTGGACCCTCAGAGGTATTGGAAATCCCAATACAAGTCCTTATCCACCAAAAAATCCACCCATCACTTTCTCTCCAATTTACAGAGAAGGATGTTGTGGGGACCATGCCAAAATAATTACAGAAATCTAGACAGATGAAATCTCCATCATAGGAGACCACTAAGTTGGTCAGTCAAGCCTTGCCCTTGGTGAAGCCATGCTGGCTGTCTTGAATCACCTCCCTGTCCTCCACGTATCTTAGGATAGTATCTGCTCCATTATCTTCCCAGGCACAGAAGTTGAATTGACAGGTTGGTAGTTGCCTCCCTTCTACCCTTTTTAAAGATGGGTACAATATTTCCCTTTTTCCAGTCACCTGGGACTTTACCTGACTGCCATGGCTTTTCAAAAACCATGGACAGTGAGTTGACATGTACATCAGCCAGTTCCTTCAGGACTCTGGGATGCACCTCTTTAGGTCCCGTGGAGGTATGTACAATCGGATTCTCCAGCAGTCATGAACCTGATATTCACTTACAGTGGGAAGCATTCTGCTCTCCTGTCCTTGTCTCATGTCCACTCACCCAAAAGATATGAAAGGGAGACTTCCATTGAAGACTGAAGGAGTATCTCAGCCTTTTCATCTGTACCAGTTTGGCAGCCTTGCTAATTGTGGGGGTATACCTTCTCTGACCTTCCTTTTCTACCAGACATACCTATAGAAACCCTATATATTTTCTCTCTTGCTAGGTTCAGCTCAAGCTTTGTTTTTCCCTTCCTTGACTCATCACTATAAAACCAGACTGCATCCCTATACTCTCCCCAGCATACCTCTCTTTTCTTTCACTTCTGTGCATTTGCTTTTTCCCTTTAGTTTGACCAGGAGGTGCCAGCTCAGACATCCTGGTCTCTTGACTTCCTTGCCTGATTTCTTATATCTGGGGATCATAGCTCTTGCATTCTATGGACAACTTCCTTAAAACCTGCCAGCTCTGTTCTGTTCCTTTGCCCTTGATGGCAGCTTCCCAGAGTGTCCTATTGACTATCTCCTTGAAAAGCTGGAAGTCTGTTTTTCTACAGTTTAGTGGCCTGACTTTATTCTTCATCTGACTCATATCCCTCATGACTCTGAATTCCACCAGCACACGACATTGCAGCCCAGGCTGCATCCAGTCTAAACATGCCCTGTCGGCTCACTTGTGTTCGTGACCATGATGTCCCATATTGCCTCCCCTGTGGTAGGTCTGTCTATTTATGACCTGGCTTAGGAAGTCATCCTATGTGCAATCCGGGAGTCTCATCATGCTACTTTCCCAGCAGATGTCAAGGTTGCAATAGTAGGTTGAAAGGAAGCACAAAATTAACATAAAACTGTAGTTTCCTGCTTATGCTTGAATAAATAGATTTTAAATCACAAATTAATTAAAATTAATTTTGTGGGGTTTTTTGCTTATACAAAGTTCTTTTTTTTTCTGGTTACAGAATGTAATTTTTCTTTATTTGTGAATGTATTCTAGAGGCCTTTATATTTGTGCAGAAAGATTGTTAGAGGAACTTGATTTTTGGGTAAGAATCTAGAAACAGCATAATCATTTTATAAATAAAATTTGCTGCTACTTCAACTAGAAAACATAGGTTTTTTGGAAATTACCATTTTTCCCCACGTATATATTATTTACTAAGTTTAAGTTATCCAACATGTGAAATTAAATTATTTCACTAAAACAAACTGTGGAATATTATCTTTTTCATCAGCAGGATTTTAATTTTCTCTAAATGAGCTAGTAATTTTATTTGCTCTCTTTTTTTTTGTTTGTTTTGTTTTGTTTTGTTTTTTGGTTTTGTTTGTTTGTTTGGTTTTTGGTTTTTTTTGGTTTTTGTTTCCCCATAACTACTGTTTTTACAATGTATAACATACCACAGGTGTTATGCATAAAGTCCATGTCAGAAATTATGTCCTCTCTAAGTTTCATAATAGCCCACAGGAATTTTAAAAGAAGAATTTCCTTTTGCAAGAAATGCTTAGGTAATTTTATACCATGTATACCTGGCTCTTCATATTCAGTGAGTTCCCTAACTTTGGCATAGCAATCAGTAAGTCTGCCTTGGTAAATATATTTTTCTTCTTCAAAACTTTGACTGAGGAGAGCCAATAATAACTCTGCTCAGTATCTAAAGACTCATTGCAAATTAATTTGGAGTGCTGAAGTTTTCTCTTGAATCCGGTCTTAGCATTCTGCATAGTGTGATGAATACTGATCTTCAATGTGCAGCCTAGACAGCAATTTTTTCTGTGTGTGATAATATTTCTCTTGGAAAATGAGGTGAGATGATTAAAATGAGTCCTAGTGGCTAAGAGGAGCATGAAATGCAAGACTATTAAGTCAGTACTGCCATTTTGTTTGCAGGCCATGCCCCTAAGTCAATTGGAGTATGTGTGAAATAAAGCCATTGAACACAATTTATACTCAGTGAAGTAAAGCTGTGGAAATATAATGTGTGGCCCCAAGCTTTGCCTTTATCATTTCCTAAAATAGGCTTTGCTAAGTAACATTGAAAATTACTCCACTTTTCTTTTGGTTCCAGTTTGAGTTTAATAAAAGCAAGTCCTTTTTCACATTCCTTCTGACAGCATGCAATCTATTGCCTGAAACCCTTATCTGCATTTACTCAGTATTTGCATTTTATGTCAAAACCCCGTGACTTTGTTTCGGTCCTCCATGAGGACAATAGCATGCATCTCTCTCTCTGTAACACTTTTAACAGTGTACAGTCTCCTAGTTGTGTATGTACTTCATTTTACTTAGGATCTATGGCAAATTTCAACCCCTTTAATGTCTTAATTCCCATGAGAGGAGATACATAATCTATTTAAAACAGGGATAAAAATGCCATAAGACAGGGCTGGAAAATTCTTTCAAAGATACATTAAAATCCTTCATAAATTGTTTCTTAATAAAAGAATTGAGATTTTTAGTAAATGGAGAGAAATTGCAAAGTATAAAAGAACATTAATTTTTTTAATTCCATAAAACTAAAAGCAATTTGTAACTCTGCACAAATTCTTTTCTGGATGTCTATTCTGGATAAATAAAAAAATCTTATTGCCACTTTTCTTCCTAAAATGCAAAGAATTTTATATGCATAAAAATAAAGAATCCTGGGAATCTTAAGAAATATGTTGAGTTATTTTTAAAACTGTCACAACTAATAAAAACACCATTTTCCTTATATACATAACTAGTGTTATATAGAATACAGACTTCTTTAAATCTGACAGAAACACCAAATTCTCTTAACTCATACCATATATTCTTTTTCTATGGAGGCAGTTACCCGATTTCAATATTTTTTGTTTTGTGAATTTACAGTAAAGAAGGGATCAGGTTGCTTAGAGAGATGAACTGTTGTACATGAACGTATTTTTATTTGTGCCACTATAGTTGTTGCCAGCTATTGGAAAAGGGGGAGAGATCCAAAAAACAACCCAGTTATGCAAGAAAGTAGTGATGATGAGACCAGGTACTTGAAATCTATCAGCATGTCACTTATCAGCAATTTCAGCAATTCAGTAAGGTTTTTCATAGATATATTGATCTCTGCTCCTGGTGAGCCACAGCTGAAGCCTGTTTTTCCTGCATTTCTCTCTTAAGCCCTTTTCTCCTGTTGCATTATAGTGAAGATGAAGCTGCATCCCTTTGAAAAGTTTAGGATAATTTCTAAATGTATGCTGGTATAATCGCCATCTATTATGGACTGTGCTTGAGAGCATTTCTTTGTTCTTTCTTGAAAAATGCAAATTTATATACTTGATAGATTTAAATAGGTACAATAGATGGGAAAAATGCAATTTTTTCTGGTTTTAAGATGCTTGTTAATTATAAAATCATGTCATTGAATATTGTGGTCTTTGCGTGAAAGTTGCATATGCAGAAGGAACAGTTTATTTTATTTGATTTGTGTTTCACCAAGTTATCCCTTCTCTCTACATGCACAGAAGAACAAAATTACACTCAAGTTCTATTCTTTGTGCACACATACACAGTTATTTACCTATGCAATATTGCAATGACAGACCTGTCCCACAAAACAAACTGATGAGACTGCTAACAGTTCACACTTTGTGTTTCCTGCCTACTCTCTTTTTGAAAGGTCTGGGATCTTCTGTATTTCTGAAGATAATCAGTCAAGAACTTTTTTTTTTTTTTTTTTTTTTTTTTCTTTTTTTAAAGAAACAAAATAAAACTGTTAAACTCTCGGTACAGTTAGAATATTGCAGTTTTAACTGTTTGGAAAACAGTATTTCTTTATCCATAGACTAACAAAAAAGTTGTGATTTTATGACAATACTACACATTTCACTTTTTTTTTTTTTTTTTTTTTTTTTTTTTTTTTAAATAGTAACTACAAAATAACTTAGGTTGGAAGAAACCTCTGGAGGTCATCTTGTCCAAACTCTTGCTCAAAATGAGCCAATTTACACCATGAAAATTAAGGTTTTATCCTCTCAAGTTTTGAATATATTCACAGAATGACATTCTGCAAGCTCTCTGGGAAGCCAATTTAACCACCCTCATAATGCAAATAGATTTTCTTTTATATATGTATATTTGCCCATGTCATAAGCTGTGTCCACTGTGTCTCATTATAGGAGAGCCTGGCTCTCTGTATGCTTCCACTAGCTTGCTAAAGGTATTTATGAGGCCTCCCTCTTAGCCTCTCTTGCTGAGACCAAATTAATCTGTTAGCCCCTCCTCATATGTCATATGTCAAATGCCAAGTGCTCTAATTTCCTTGGTAAACCTTTGCTGGTTTGGCTCCAGCACATCAATGTCTTTCTCATGCTGGGAAGACCAAGACTGGGTACAGTACTTCAGATGTAGTGTCACAGATGTCAAAGAGAGGCAGACAATAAATCACTTCTCTGGACCTGCTGGCAAGACTCCTCCTAACACAGCCCAAGGCGCTGCTGCCCGTTGCTGCAAGGACACACTGGTGGCTGATATTGATTGGTGCCTGCCGGGACCCCTCTCTTCTACCAAACTGCTTTCTGCTCACTTGATGTCCAGCCAATATGGGTTTTTTTGGTTTTTTTTGTTTTTTTTTTGTTATTATGGTCATGATGCAGGACTCAGTGTTTACCACCTTAAGACTTTATCAAATTTCTGTTGCATCATGTCTTCTGTTTAAGCCCCTTTACACCGCAATCCAGCTCTCCAGACCCTTTTTTCCAATTCAGTGTCATCCACAATCCTTTGGAGAGGGCATTCTACATAGTCAGCAAGTATTTTTTTCCCCAATTCATTCCCAAATGCACTCTTAAACTCATGACCATTTCTTTGATCCAAGCCCCACTGCACTATACCTCCAGCCCCGTCATGCAGCTTTCTCAAGACAGTTGTCAGCCACTGCAGAGGCTGCCATTGCATTGAGTCATCATCAAGAGCTCAGCTCTGTTTCCTCACATGGGCAGCAAGTGCTACTTCAGCTCTTCCAACGTGTCTTGTCTGGTTCTGTCTACTTTTGCAGGGTGATGTGAACCTCCCTTATGGTCTGTATCTGTATCATATGTATCCTGGGGGAGATGTCCAAGATAAACTATGAAATCTCAGCAGAAGGTAATATTTAAAAAGACAAATTGGACCAGGAATGTCAGGAGCAGATGAGTTTAGAGACCTTGCGTGCACATAGGCAATCCAACCTGTCAAAACTTAAATTTACTTGTATTAACCTCAACCTGAATGACACATGGTCTTCGGCATTATTTTTAGAACTATAATTGAGCTATAGATTTTTAAACTTCTCTTTCAACTGCTTTGAATAAGGTTGCACAAGTTACAACAAAATGGCATTGAAACAGCAATTAAATTAATATGTTAAAGAACTGATTAAATAAATAAATAGAAACTATTTTACCTCATGAAAAAATTAAGAAAAAAGAAAGATGTAATTATTAAGCTCCTAAATTCACCTCATAATTTACTCCTTATTTTCCAGGAAATGTGTTAATAAAGTTAAAACTGATTTTAATCTTCTGTTTGAATAGCAGAAAAGTCCTGCTCCTTTTGATTGAAATTAGGTTGGCGTTATTGCAGTAGACAAATACTTGTCCCAGGTAGCTTTCTGAGGGTAAGAAAACACCCTCATTAACAGGCACTTCTATCAGTCCTGCTGCCACTGCAAACAGCCTTGACCCAATTTTTTGACAGAAGTTTGGATTTCCCCAGAATAGCAACATGCTACTACTACTGTGAGCATAGAAACATATCCTTGGAATTGGTGTGAATACAATGGGTTCTGAATCTTAGTCCTGCAGTCTATTGTTGGTATAACCCTAATGAATACCTCTTCCAGGGAAAATGAAAGCCATGTCCCTTAGGTGGGCAGAAAGGAGAAGGATTTATCAACTGTCATTCTGCTCCCAAAATTAATATTTCTTTCATATGTCTTTCTTCTGATTTCAAAATTCACTTTTGTCTAGTCTTTTGAGATCACAGGATCAATTTTAACTAGAGTGACCAGAAATGAAAGATCTAAATCCTTTAATGCACGTTGATTTAATCACAGTAATAAAGCCAAATGGTTCCCCACCCTTCCCAGGGTAAGTAAAGTAACAATCTAGGCATGACACATATCCACAGTCCTGCTGCAAACAGTAGATAACACTTTTGCTGCTTCTGACACTTTCAAGTAATAGATTAGCTCCAAATAGTTCAGACTTCCCTTCCTTAACTTTCTTTCTGCCTTCATTAATTATTTCCCCAGAAACTTTTCAGACTGCTTACTAAAAGCTGACTGCTAAGGCTTTCATGTAGTTTTCCCTGATACGTGATGGAATACTCCATAGCTTCTAAAAGCCATGAAAAATGTGCTCATTTGGGACTGAGGAAGTGGAGGAAAGAGAGAGAAACAGTAGAAAAATGGGCTGAATATGCTGCTCATTCTGTCACTTCCCTATGGGCTAGATTTGGAGAGTAATTTTGACTCTGTTTTCCCATTCTGAAATAGAAACTTTTCCCACTGGACTAGGCGAGATTTATTTTTAAATATTTGGATGCCCATTTTCATAAAAAGACACATAAGATTGCCTTTTACAATGTAAAGTTTATGAAAAGAGTCCATTAAGAGACCTGTGGACGTGTAAGTGAGAATTTTTAAGCATGCTAGGAGAACATGACTCATCTCTAAGAGGAATAAAAGAGAATGAACTATGGGACTGGTACAACCTTTATTTCTCTTCCAGTGAAAAAGATGCCTTCTTCGAGGGTAGTTCCGAATTTCTTGCCTTTAAAAAAAAAAAAAAAAAAAAAAAAAAATTAATTCTTTTGTTCAGTTTCCTTGACAGTAAGCAAATTTCCTCTCATTGCCAAAGAGTTGTTTGAATAATTCTATATTTCTATTTCTTTTTTTCCACTGAAGAAATGAAAAAAAAAAAGAAACTTTGCAAGCATACATACATTTGTGATGGACACCTATGACAATATTTTAAGGAAAATTGTGGGGGAAATCTGTAAAATCTTTCAGTTATTCATCTTTTCTTCCTCCCCAAAGTAGTTATTTTCACAAGGATTCTGACATTAAAGCAAAAATCACTGCTAACACAAAGGGCAGAAACAATCCCATTTCTTAACAAGAATCTTATGTTGTGTTTTTTTTCTTATGAAGCCAATTAATCGTAGCAAGAACAGTTGAAACTTCCAATAATGAAAGACTCCTTCACTAGGAAGAGATTGAGATGGACCACAAGATGGTCTCCCCTCAGTCTCCTCCAGGCTGAACAGACCAAGTGTCTTCAGCTGCTCCTCATAGAGCTTCCCCTCCAGGCCCTTTACCATCTTTGTTGCTCTCCTTTAGAGGTTTGCCAGGAGCTCAGTGTCTTTTTCTAATTGTGGCACCCAAAACTGCACATTGGATTCAAGGTGAGGCTACCCCAGTGCAGAGCAGAGCAGGACAGTCCCCTCCCTTGCCCGGCTGGCCGTGCTGTGCCTGATGCCCCCCAGGACAGGGTTGTCCCTCCAGGCTGCCAGGGCACTGCTGACTCAAGTGTTCAACTTGCCATTCACCAGGACACCCAGGTCACTTCCTGCAGCACTGTTCTCCAGCTTCTCATTCCCCAGTCTATCCATGTATCCAGGGTTGCCCTGTCCTGGGGCAGAATCCAGAACTTTGTTAAATTTCAAACAATCAGTGATTGCCCATCTCTCTATTTTGTATTAATGATTTTTTTTTTTTTTTAGGGTTTTTTTTTTTTTTTTAGGTTTTTTTTTTTTTTTTTTTTTTAGGTTTTTTTTTTAGTTTTAGTTTTAGACAGGAAACATTCCTAACAATCACAAACCTAGTGGGGTTTTTTTTTGGTTGTTTGCCTGTTTTGTTTTGTTTTAAATATTGCAAAGCTCACATCTGGTTGTGCCAAGATCTAAAGAATTTAAGTTAGAAATATTGTAGAAATATGAAATTCATGTTTGTCCTGCAATTGTAGTATACGTAGATATCATGGTTATCCCCATGTCCACTCAGTCAGCAATTCCCTGGCGGAACAAAGAAGCCTCTTGCCAGTTTCTGCTGAGATTATCCCATTGACTAATTTGAGACAAGGGGATTTACTCAGCTGTACTACAGAGCATTTCACCATCAAGAGCTAGGAAATAGCTGCAAGAGGTAGAAAATTCAAGGAATCCAGGTAATTATCTCTGTTGTACATTTGGCCAGTTCACAGTGACTATCCATGTGCTTCCATGTATTAACATCTGAGATGACAAATCTGGTTGCTTCAGAAAATCTCTGAGGCAGTTCTTATTGCAGAATAGATTTAAGTTTAGCTACATAAAATCCTTCTAAATAAGCTTTAGAAGTTACTCCTGCAAATACAGAAATGGTCACCTAGGATGGCCTTTTGAACATATTTAAGGTGCTTTGTACACAGTTTATCAATACCAATAGAACACATATGGTCCCACTGGACCATGGTACACAAAACTGAAGGTAAGAATTCAGCAAAGCTTTGTTTTGGGAAGGTTTTTGTCATCCAGGTGAAGACCTCACAGCAAAGTTCCTTAAAATAGAAACACCTGCCACCACCCAGACAGGAATTGATCACATATCAGGATCTGGGAGATCTGATTCACCATATAGGCATGGTCTTGTTTAAAAATCCTAGTAAGCAAGGAGTTTCAAACATCCTCTTATTGACAACCTGTAAATCATGATTCAGTAAAGTGACAGCAAGAGCAGTTGCTCCCTGAGAAAAAGGGAGGAAGGAGCTGAGGGTGACAGCAAGATGGACAGAAGCAGGTGCCTCATCAGGAAGAGTCCCATCCCACAGCACATGGATAAGACAAAAAGGGCACATGGGTGCTAGTAGTCAGGTTCAGACAAATACTCAGATTGCCAGGCAAATCCTTATCAGTGACTTGTTCACCAATCCAGACATTCTCAATTTAAACAAAACAAATAGTCTCTGATGCTTGTGGAGAGGTTTTGTGGTGTTTTTTTTTTGTGTGGGTTTTTTTTGTGTGTGTGTGTTTTTTTGTTTGTTTTGTTTTGTTTTGTTTTGTTTTGTTTTGTTTTGTTTTTTAAGATAGAATTTCAGAGATCTTCTTAAACTTTAAAGGGACTAGAAAATCCATTTTGAAAAAAAATCACCTCCCCAAGCCTAGCATCTCTACATGAAGCATGATCATTGCACTTCAGTTTGCATTATGTTGTAATGGGGATTTTTAAAAAATATTACATGTATTATATTTAAATATTGTTTATGTATTATACAATACTTTCCTATTTCAAGATAAGTGGTAGAAAAGATAAAACTATAATAGTGCTCTAAAGACATAGTACAGAAAAGGTAGAGTGGTAGAGAGAGAGAGAAAGCTGTTGATATTGTACAATAATGCTTCTCTAAGCTTTTTTAATGTTTTGGAACTCTGCCATTGGCTATCCAAAATTGGAAAAAACAATGGATTTTACTTTCCAATAACCATTTTGTAATCGAATCCAAGGCTGCTTCTCCTCTAAATGGTGAATGTAAAAAATATTTTTGGAATTCCTCCCTTCCTTCCTTCCTTCCTTCCTTCCCTCCTTATCAGGGCCACCATTTCCCATGTACACGTAACTAATATTTAACATGCTTGTGTATTTAATACAATAATTTATAACTAATTTGCTTGGCATATTTTTTATCACTACCACTGGAAGATTAATAAGGTTGATAAAGGAGATTAAATTAAACCAATATACAAATGAAATCACATAAATATTTCTGATTTCAAAAATCTCTGTAGATACTTTTTTGATTTTCCTAGTATTTTATTTTTGCTGTTTTAGCCATACCTGTAACTACTCAGAAGTCATTACCAAGCACTGCATTTTTCTTGGGTCTGCTCCACACATCTTTTATTGCTGATGAACCTCAGCAGCTGCTACTGCAAAGAGCAGGCTTGTGTCCTTGGTAAACGTCAGAGTGGTCAATTATAACCACTGATTGCCCAGTTTAGTGCCACAGAATATTAAAAAAAAACCAAACAAACAAACAACAACAACAAACAAACAACACACACACACAGAGAAAAAAAAAAAAAAAAAAAAAAAAAAAAAAACAAAAAACCCCTCCAGAACTACTGATAGTACCTTTAGTAATAAGGTAAATATTGTAATTTTGTTCATAACACATGACACATATCTCCCAAAGAAATCAAGAATATCAACAGATTAAATTTTGCAATATTTCTTCTTTTAGATGCTCTAGGTTTCTCTCAACATTTTGCCGAGGAAAGACACAACAAGCTTAACTTGAAAGTGACCTTAGACACTTATTACTACTAAGAGCCTGAGGATACTCTTTAGATACTGAGGGTTTTTTGAGGTCCAACCCAAAGTACTGCTTATTCCACTGGGACAATTTACTTCAGGTTTAAATTACTTTTCAATTTGGGTTTCTCATGTCATTTTTTCTAGTAGTAACTTTATGTGGCATCTTATTTAAACACACATCTGGAAGAAATGTGCTTACAAAATTAAAAATCACATTGCCCTTTATGCTCTTCCCTTTGTATTTTCTTCCTAATTTCCTTTGCAGTTTTTTAGAAACCAAAATATTGTTGTTAAACAGGCCTGGTTTTGAGCTCACAGTGCAGGTGGTTAAACACTGCAGGGGCTTTGACTTCGAGTGCTTTTTGAGGATAACCAAAGGTAACACTACTGTGTCAGCATAAGTTAATTACCCCATCTCTGTGATACTGGATGTAATGCAAATGGCATGTGTTGGAAAGGAAACAGAACAACCACAAAAGAGTTTGTTCTCAATACCACATTATGCTTTAGGGTCTTGCCAGATTGTTTGGTATTTACTGAGGAACAGATTATTTTCAGAATATTTGAAGTAGATTTAACACACCCTGAGAACTTGCCATGAGAAGATTAATTGTCTGAAGTTAATTTGTTAGTATCAGATCCAAGTGTAAAGATGGGACACACTTTTCTATATAACTCTTGCTAGGATGGCTTAAAGGGAAAAAGAGTTTATATTTGTTTTATTTAAATAATATTTGAAATATACCTTCAAATTTGACACTCAAGTCAGAAAACTAAACCACAGTTTTAATATTTTCCTCTAATATGATTATGCTATTCTAAATACTGATGGGTGCTTTTATCAGACATTGTCAAAAAAAGTATGTTGGTTTAAGTTTCTGTGACAGAAAAAAAAAAAAAAACCAAAAACCCCCAACACATTATCAAAGGGGAAGAATCAATAAATTACAATTCTTAGACATAATTTATCTGGAAGTTAGTACTATTTTTTTCAATTTAAAAACCAAGATGACATCAAATAACTTTTCAAAGAAGATATCCACTGATATATAATCACTTCAAAACCTGTTTGGCTTTGTTTGTTTGTTTTTTCCAATTTGTTTTCATTCTGTTTTGATGTAACCTGTCACAAAATCGGATGTTGAGTTTTGTCTTTGCCAGCATGTGCAAAATCACATTTTAGGAGTACACTGAGAATTCCATAGCAATTTTAGTCTGTTCTATCAGGTACCGTCTTCCTAATTTGGGCCTTTTACAGAATTTCCACCTTAGTAAGATTTCGAATCTTGTAAAAATTGATTAGAAGATATATCCACATTTTCAACTATTACTAATCCCTTAGGATTCTTCACATTTTCTCATTTTATTGTTCCATAAGTGTTTGAATTTTACTCAAAGTCTCACTTCCAAGTTTTTATTGACATTTGGGACAAAGAGTGATGGTAGAAAAAAAAGCGATGCTACATACAGTCTTAAACCTTTTAAATAATCCTTCTTCTGTGCCCCTGTTCACTAGGAATTATGTCTTGGTGCTGTAGCATGAAAACTGCACAGCCTATATGACATAGAAGGCTGCAGGTTGTGCAAAGTTTGTGCTCTGAGTACGGTACTCCAGAAGCTCAAGAGAGATCAGGACAGCAAAAGAGTTGTCTCAATAGTGAGATATATATAGTGCTGGGTTACTTGATGTTGGGAACATTGTACAACACCACTGCCTTCAATGGAAATTAGGAAAACAAGTGAAGAATAAAAAATGTAAAACAATTAAAATACTAATGATTCCTAAAGAAGTAAGTATGCTTCTTAATCTGTAAATTTTGAACATTTATTGAAAAAAAGGTAATTTTCAAGTTTGGAAAGATTGGAAAATAAACCTATGTTATCCATGTGTTGACATGAGCTTTTGAGTACTTGCAGCCCTTAAACAAGGCAGAATAATAGCATGAAGTTTCACTTCTGCCAGCTATTCCCACTGTATACACAATACTGTATATAAAGCAAAGTTCTGCTGATATATATCTAGTGCTAAAAAAGAAATCTCAGAAGTATTTCTGTGTTTTCTTTTTAAAATTTATGACCTAAATAAATACTTGCATTTGATTCTTGTCATCTACTTATCTACTATCATCACTTCATAACTGGTCTATTTGGAATGCTTCCTAATTTATTTGGATGATCTTGAGTAAACAATGGAATAATTTAAATGATCTGAAAACAATATGAGTATTACAATCAGCTGTATAATTGACAGTAACCATCATGGTCTATATGAGAATAAGTATTTCCATGTACCATCAACATTTTGGAATTATAAATGTAAGCATATTTTTATTCTACAGGATACCTTATAGTGAATAAATTGCACAAATTCGTTCATAAATTATAATAAAATCAGAAAGTACTGCTTGCTAATGGTGACAAATCCAGGAGGCATAAGTACTGACCATATGAGCTAAAAAATGTATCGGTCTATTAACCAAAAGTGAAGCTGGCTGCACACATGTGATCTGCAATAAACATATTGCTCTGGAGCAATAGCCAGACAGAGATATTTAGACTGATTTACATACCAAAGAAACAGAATATGCAGTTGGGTTTTAATGCAGTTTCTGAAGAATCCTTTAACATCATGTTTTAAAATTTAGTAGCAAAACAGAATAGCATTCCAGAATACAAAGAATTGTAAGGCAAAATAAAACAACTGTGTGCAATATACTTTGTCAATAATGGAAATTAATTTGAATAGTATGCACGTTTAAAAACTCTGCAGGTTCTTTTGTTACAAATTAGATATTACAGTAGAAACTTTATACATTATTATTTTATTTTTTATAATATTCAGTCAAGTGGTTCTGACAGCAATGTCTACAACATATTTCTACTTTAGGGCAGGTTAAAGTTTTACTTATAGTGCAGAAGAATCAGAGGTCTGAATTATATTCTTGAGATTTCATTGAAAGGAATAAGAAGTAGTATTTCCTTTTCATATAAACTGGCAACATTTATCTTGATGCCTTAGGAAGGCTGACCTGAAACAGAGGCTGGACAGAGCTAGAAAATAAAATATTTATTGAAAGGCCTCCAGGATCCACCTTGGGGCAAGACAGGAGCCTAACCAAGGTTGCACCCAGGGTGGTCACAAAAGAAAGATGGCTCACCGGTCACAAGATCTTACATTTTTATGTTTTGGTCCATTTGCATATTGGGGTTTAATAGTCCAAATAAAGCTTCAGGTTGTGAGGTCCCATCCTTCTTGTTCTTCCCTTCAGTTCACTACTTTTTGTGCTTTTGGACTGAAAGTTGTCCTTGGACCTCAGCAGGAAAAGGATTTGTTTTGTCTACCTACTCTGTGAAGAGAGCTTACTGGCACTTAATATGAGGCTCAGAACTACATCCCTAAGCAGCATAGAATCTGAAAATAAGAAAGCCAAAGCTTAAGGCATCAATCTTAAAATCCAAGCTAAAAAGCAAGAACTTGTTAAAAAAAGCTAGGAAATTAATAAAGAAAAATTTGAAGGCAATCACACTAAATTAAAGCAGAACACTCTATGCAAAGAGTAGGCTAATAATCACCCTTTGTGTTTTAGCAGAACAAATCTGAAATAAAGATATTAAGAAATATGTTCTAATTAAAAGTTGTCTTGACTGGGAAACATTTTTTCACCTCTATATATGTTCAAAGTAGCTGCATAGACAAGATGGATGATGAATGTATTTTGCATGTAAATGTATTATCCAATTCAAAATCAATGAATGTGGGATGTAGGGATTAAAAGGTAGTAATTAAAACAAAATTTAAGTTCTAGTATCAGCAAGCCCTTTCTTATTTCATTATTTAAGGTGTATATGATCAGCATAATTTACACTCCTTTAATTTCAAGTGCAAGTAACTCTTCTTTTTCCAATATGAAATAGTTTGTCATGACAGAAATGCTTGAGCTGGCTATCAAAATCTCTGAAATGTGGGATCATGAAAAATTTTCCATTTCATAACAAAACCAAAGAAGAATATTGCAGCTTTACTCTGATTATCTGATTAATTCTATGCTAAGCAGATACAGCCAATGCTATGTTAAGCTTTCCTTATTGCATCAAAAAGTACCCCTAACTATTACTGACCTCACACTGGAAAGTTTTCCTTTCTGGGTGTTTGGGGTTTTTTTGTTTGTTTGTTTGTTTGTTTGTTTGGGGGGGGGGCGTTTGTGGGGGTTTTTTGGGTTTGTTTTTTTCTGGGTTTTTTGGGGTTTTTTTGGTCATGTGATTCACCAGTTTCAGGGCTTGACAGGACATAGTCTTGTCATTAAATATAATTTAATATGAAACACATTTTTTGCTTTTTGTGTTAAAGCATGATTATTCAATGCAAAGCTGTATAAAGTCCATACTAACAAGCTGAAGTCTACAAAGAATTAAATTTAAATTGTAATCTCCTTAATTCAGAACTGGATATATTTGTTAATCTTTTAAGCTCTTTGTTAGAGTCAGCATCAGTGTTTATTTCTAAAAGAAACCTCCTGAGAAGCGTTTTGTATTCAATAACCCGCTTATCTAAAATGCAGTTACTGCCAAGTTCTGAGACTTGTATTTAACTTTTCTTAAACTGGCTTCCTCAGTGTGTCTGCCACTTAGTCTTAGCTAGTCTCTTCTGTCACTCCCAAATATTTCAGAATCATGTACTTATTTTTTCTAAGTTTGATAGAGATGATTGCCTGAAAAAGTCAGGTTTGTACTAGCTTCATGCAAAAATGAAGCTGATCACAGGTATGATAATCATACTAGGTTGCTAAGTGTAGGGAAGGTTGGGAATTTTTTTTTCCTAATTGTATAAAAAAGCCTATATATTCCTTTATATTAATAACTTTAACACTGAGACCTGTCTTCTTAAAAATATACTTGTCTGAATTAGAAACAATGATCAGAAAATAAAGTAATTTTGAAGTATTCAAAACACAAACATGTAATGGGTACAGTGACCATTTGCTAATTTATTACAAAATTTGCAGGAAAAAAATCCAACAAAAAGTATCCACAGTACTGCACTTCTGTTCATGTATGTCTTGGTTTTGACTTTGTCTGCCAGGGAAAGCTAGAGCCTCCCTTGAACTGGAGAATGTTGGAAGCAGTCCAAATAAGTCCTCCTGGAGTATCAGATGTGGTTCTGTTGAGTAGAGATGATCCTGTAGAAAGTCCAGTGGTGAGGAGATGTGTTTGGTCTCCCTCTGGGAATCCAGTGGAAGAACTGGATACCTTGTGTCCTTCAGTCCCAGTTTTTATCTAGCTGGGAACAGCTGGCTCCTCCCCCACTGGGTGGAGCATCTCACAATGGGATGATGGAATGTGTCATGTCATTGGTGGGCCCTAATGGCCCCTTATCAGAAGATGTCCCCCTGGAGGATGGAGGGGTGGTGAAAGAGATAAGAAACACTGCCCCACCTGGGTTTAATGGCTGGGCCATTATCAGAAGGCATCCTCCTCCCTTCCCCCCCTGGAGTAAGTAGGATAACACACCTCCCAAAGAAACAGCTTTCAACAGGTGAAATACACATTTTTAGGTTACGTAATCCAAGACAATATACAACTGCAAATATGAAAAAGACTTGACCTTCCAAAATCTTTACTCAGATAAGAAATAGGTGTCTCTTAACACTGCGACCTGTATTATTATTTTCTCCCATATCTAGGGTTCAGATGTCAGTATGCAAAATTGTCTAGTCATATATGTGTTACACTGATGTGTAATGCTGATCAGCATTAACTTGTTTTGCAGTTCTAGCAATCTGGCTGTAACCTAATAGTGTAATTTTGCTGCTGAGGAAAGATGGAGTCAAAGCCCTGATCCTGGAGGGACTGTGTCTGGAAGGAAGGAAGATGAATGGGATGCCTTCCAATATGTGTTGTGGAAGTATAAACTGAGCAAGATGTGAAGCATGTTATCCCCAATGCTAGCCATGGACAGGTGGCCTGGGCAGTTGGCCACATTTGTCTGACCCATTTATCTTTTGTGTGATTAGTGAAATTAATGGCACTATAACATCTTTCAAAACACTTGGGAGCCTAGGCAGCAAGAACTTGCCCTAGATATGCAGGAGACCAAATACTCTATGCCTGTTCTTTCATCTTTCCTTTTTCCTTCTCTACCTGAGACTGATCAGAAACTGCTCAGTAGTCCTGCAAAATGCAAAATGCATAGTTAAACATAGCAATGACATTTTCCTTCTCCCATGTTCTCTGTATGACTATATCTCAGTAACTCTAAGCATTTCTTCAGAGGTAAAAATAATTTTTATATATGTCAAAGATTTTTATATATTTTTTGTCCAGTTGGTAGCTCTGGTTTTGATGGATTTCTGTTAAAACATGGATTGTAATTTCACTTAGTCCTGAATAGTAAGTTCTATTAATTTAATTTACTGCCAGAGGAGGGTAATAGTGCTTTCTTTAACCTGCAGGACCTATGCAATTTATTGCTTTAAACAACTGAACAGAAATCAATGAAAATATATGGTTTTGCTTCTCTTCCCTCCAACTAATTTGAATGTCACAGCATATCTTCCTCATAGCGATACACTCGCACAGATTTTCCTTTAATTCAGAAAAGACATGCTTTGACATGCTGAGGGCAAGCTTTAGATGTCTAAGAACATTTGTGCAGCAAGATACCCTTTGTTTGATGGATTTTTTATTAGCTCTATGTACATTGTTCAGCAAGACACAATGCAATGACAAATCATTGCACTTAAAGGAAAAATAAAATCTGAAGCCAATTACAGAATATCACTCTGACTCTGTTTTCTGATAAGTGGTAGAAAGGAAGATTCTGGGAAAAACAAACCTGTTAGCCTCAATGACAGCATGGAGCGGATCCTCTTGGATGCTGTGCCAAGACACATAGATTACAGGGAGGTGATTAGAGACAGCCAGCATGGCTTCACAAAGGGCAAATCACATTTCACTAATGTAATGGCGTTTACTAACACTAATGATGGACTGACTCTGCATTGGTGACTAAGAGAAGAACAACGAATGTCACCTATTGACTTCTATAAAGCCTTTGACATGGGCCCCAACAACAGCCTTGTGAGTAAGTTGGCAAGATACAGGTTTGATAGATGAACTGTTAGATGCATAAGGAATTGGCTGGATGGCCATATCCAAAGAGTTGCAGTCAATGGCTCAATGGAGCTCAATTAACAAGCAGAGTTCCTCAGGGTCCATATTAGGTACAATACTATCCAATATCTTTATTAGTATCATAGACAGTGAGATAGAGTGCAACATCAGCAAGTTTGGAGGTGACACCAAGCTGAGTGGCACATATGATTTTCTTGAAGGAAGGAGTGCCATCCAGAGGGAACTTAGACTTGAGGAATGAACTCATGTGAACCTCATGAAAATTTGACAAGTCCTAGAGCAAAGTCTGGCAGCCAGGACAGGAAAATACCTGTTATCAGTTGAGGCTGAGGGATGAAGAGATTGAGAACAGGCCTGTAAAGAATGACTTCAGGTAGCTGGCGTTGGAAAAATTGGACGTGAACTGGCGACGAGTAGTTACATCTCAGAAAGCCAAATGTATCCTGGGCTGCAACAAAAGCAGTGTAGCAGCAGTGTGAGGAAGCTGGATTTTGCCCTTCTGGTCTGTTCTGCTGAGACTTGACCTGGAGTGCTGTGTTCCACTCCAGGATCTCCAAGATAAGAAAGATGTCGTTCTATTGGAGCAAGTAGGGCCACACCAATGATAAGAGGGATAGAACCCTCCCCTATGAATGCAGGCTGAGAGAATTTGAGTTGTTCAGTTTGAAGAAGAGAAGGCTCTTGAGAGACCATATAGATGCCTTCCAATACCTAAGGGGGGGAGGGTGAGAGCGGGAAAGGAGGGGCACAGAAAAAATAAGGGAGTGTCTTTTTACAAGGACTTGTACCAATAAGACAAGGGATAATAATAATAAATTTATACTGAAAAATGATGGAGTTAGATTAGATAGAGGAAAGAAATTTTTTTACAATGAGAATGATGACACAATGGAAGAGGATGCTCAGAGAAGTTACGGATGCCCAAGTCCTTGATAGTGTAAGGACAGTTTAGACAGGGCTTTGAGCAACCTGGTCTAGTGGAAGGTGTCACTGCCAATGGGAGGAGGTTTGGAACTACATGAACTTTGACGGTTCTTTCCAAGCCAAACTATCCTGTGATTCTACAGTTTTAGATCTAAGTGTGTAGAGGCTATGGGTTGTGAACAATTGAAAGGACAGTTTCCTTGAAACAGGACAAATAGCGCCTGGCACAGTTTGAAGAGGTATTTGAGCCCAAGCTATGGCAGCAGTGTTGTATTGCTTGGTATACTTAAAGGCTATCTCCAGTTATGGTATTACAAAAAGTTTTTCTTAGGGTGTCCACTCAGTGGAGACACTGGCTCTCTACTAGATCCAGTGAAGTGTATCTTTTATTAATAAGCTCTATCAGGTAAAAGTTATCATGTGTATGAATTGCATGTACTGTAAAAAACAAGCAAAACAATGAACTTGCTGCTGAGTCAATAATGTCAGAGCAAACAGCAGCTATTGACTTAACAGGGTTATTACACTGCCAAAAATTGATAGCTTAACTACAGTGCAGAAATATGAAGCAGATGCTACTGAATAAAAAACTGTAAAATTTAATTACTCAAATGCAGACACAGAAGAAAAGTGTAGTCTGATATGATATGTAGATTAGTTTTAAATATATTGACATTTAAAACTAGGTTTTAGTAGAAACTGCTAATACTTAGATATAATTTGTCATACTTTTTATCATGCTATGGAGCAAGCTGTATGTTGTTAGATAATAATACGGCTTTTTTTTTTTTTTTTTTTTTTTTTTTTTTTTTTTTTTTTTTCCCAATGGGTAAAGAGGTTGGAGTAGTCTAAACAGTAAATAAAATTATGTATAAGACTTCTGAGGACATAAAGCAGCTATTTTTAAATAAGTTTGCCTCAATCTGACACATGTAAAATGTTTATATTATTTTCAATTCTTTTTATTTCAAGAAATAAAAAAATAAAATAAAAAAAATTATATCTAACAGCACAAAAAATATTTGGTTCAGATTTCCAACTAACACAACATACTGTGACCTGATTAAGACTGGGATATTTTCAAAATAATATTTTCCAAACACAGAGAAATGGTTTTAAATTCACATCTGGATTTTTTTCCTATAAAGAACAGAAAAGTGAGGTTGTTTTGACAAAGACATAATTTCTTGCCATATCTGAAGGAGCTCTGGTGATGTCTATTTCACTTTAATCAAAATACACTGAATTTGCAGTATCATAGAAAGTGCAGACACACAGACACAAACACAGATGGGCTAATTTAAAAAAAAAAAAAAATCTTATAAAAACTGCCATGGTTTTCTTCCCTAGATTTAAAAGCAAATGGTAGTAGTTTCCAGCATTATGGTGTGGTATATGATGCCTGATTTCTTAGACACTGTCACAGAAGTAGCCTTCTTTAGGTAGTCTTTAACTACATGATTAGAAATCAAAATTATTTGAAACTACATCATGCTCACCATTACTTCTTCTTGTATAGGAACAGCTGCAATGAAATTAATGAACTCAGGGTGATAAGGCAAGAGGCACATAACATAATAACAAAATTTATATAGCAACTCATAAAAAACACATTATGCAAACTCAGGATATCAGAGGAAACTCAGTATCTCAAAGTTTGGTTTTGAATGCTCTTATATACAAGGAACAAAATAAATGTAAAACATAATTAGTGAGATAAGGGTTTTAGCACTAGCAGTGATGAATACTTTAACTCCTTCAGAACATGTTTTACATCATAAATAAGTCACTCATACAGGAAAACACTGAGCTGCCAAATGACTTAATAGTTTTACTCCATGATACAAAATACTATCTAGAGAAATCTATTCTTCAGGTAGCAGTAGAGCTAGCTCTTTATATCAGCTGCTTAAGTGATGAATATTTGTCTTTTTTAAAACAATTAATCTTTTAATATTTTATTTTGACATCAATATTACAGGGAAACTAATGATGATAATTCTTTTCTTTTCTGATACATATAGCTAACTTTCCTATTTAGTCAGAAGATTGAGGAAAACTCTCTTTGCTGCAGTGTTGCGAAGAAATCAGAGCTGAATTGGCATTAAAGAATAATAACAGAGTTGAGGCAGCACTATAGACTATGGCTTTGTTGTAATAGAGAGTGGAAGGTTGAAGAAAATTTCTTCAGAAGAATCTGTCATCCAGTGCAATGTTGCCTAAAAATGAAACAAAGAAGAGAAGAAATAAGGAAGATGTCCTGGTTTTTTTGTTTTGTTTTTTTTTTTTTTTGCTACAAGTTTATTCCCAGAAAAGGATTGTGAATGAGCAATGAACAATTTTAATGAGAGAAAATTTGATTTGCATTGATGTTGCTCATGCTGTTAAAAGCAATTTTTACAGATACCTACAGCTTTCAGATGCCTTTTTACAAGTGTGGTTGGGTGTCACTCTGTCCTGATTATGTGCTGTTTTGGAAACTTGGAGGGGATCAAATCACGGAATGCTTTGCATGAATTCAAAGTGCAACAAATTATATAAATATTTAGTATTGTAAAGTACCTGGTGTCCTAGGTCACAATGCAAGATGTGCCCAAAGTATGTATTCTATCACCATCTACATGAGCTATTGAAACTAGGTTGGGCAGTGTTTTCCTTGCCCCCTCCCTCCAGACTGTCTTCTGTTAATGGCCCATCAATGCCCTGCTGCATGACTCATAGATAACTCCCTCTGGGAGCGATCTCTGTTTAATGGGCACTCAAGGACCCATTGCAAGACTCCTAGAATGATATCAGCCCATGGTGAGATGCTCCGCCCAGGGGGAGGAGCCAAGCATTTCCACCTGGATATAATCTGGGATTTGGGACAGCACAGGCAGCCTTACCCACTGGATTCCCAGAGGACAAGAGCTACCAGACCTTTCTGCAGAATCACTGCTTCAACAAGACCACTTCATCTGGACTATCACCACCATCACTGGGTATCAGGTTGTATTCTGATTGTCAGTGATCTTTTGTACTACTGCATTTACTTTTTTTTTTTTTTTTTTTTTTTTTTTTTTTTTTTTTTTTTTTTTTTTTTTCCCTATTTAATTGTTTCTGCTGACTTGGAGTCTCTTGCTGGTTTTGCTTTCAAGCCAGCACACCTGGATATGCCCAAAGCTTACGTGTATGCACATGGTAGATTAGAACTGGCAAATCTCAACATGCAATTGAAATACTTTAGATAATAAACTATTGATGTATTACTGACTCTAGGTATGTGTAAGAAATGTTAGCAAGTTAAATATGGTACCTGGATATCAGGTACCTGCTGCCTCCGCTGAGGCGTAGCGACCTGGTTCGGGAATGACACAGCAGCCACACCCAGGCTGCTCGGGCCACCAGCTCACAGACACCAGTGTGGTGGACGGCTAATGGCGTTTATTAACTGGTTACATGGAGTTATAAAACCTCTGTTTGCTACATCACATCCGTCTGCTTACGTTACAAGTTAGGTGTTGCTTACCTTATCAAGGACACTAACCAACTAAGTATTGAGGGAGGGGTTCTGTCTGCCCGTACATCGCGATATCTTCCGACCGCCTGTCCCTAATCTCCCACATTTCCCCCCCCCTCCCATGACTAAGTAAAAAAGTATAAAAGTATCAATGTTATAAAAGTATAAAAGTATAAATGTTATAAAAATATAAATGTCATAAAAATGCAAAAGCTGTTAAAGTTAGTATAATAGGATACAAAAGTGGTATAAAATGTTAGTAACAAGCGCACTTCATGGTAATTGCAGGCGTTCGACAAATAGGACGTTAACTTTTTCTAAACGGCTTCTAACAAACGACACTAACTTGTTTAAAATGCAAGGCCCAAAAATCAATACCAAGAGTATTAAGGTGAGAGGGCCTATTAGGGTGGAAACAAGGGTGGCCAGCAATGGGGACTGATTGAACCATGACTCGAACCATCCTCGTTGGGCCTCTCTCTCTCTCTTTCTCTGGGCCAGTCTTTCTCTCAGTTCAGCCATGGAGTCTCGCACGACTCCAGTATGGTCTGCATAAAAACAGCATTCCTCTCTCAAGGCGGCACACAGGCCTCCTTGCTGCATGAGCAAGAGGTCCAGTCCTCGCCTGTTCTGCAGGACGACTTCTGAAAGCGAGGAGATAGATCTTTCCAGAGAGGAGATGGATTTTTCAATCCTTAGTAAGTCTTCGTCAATTGTCATTTGCAGCTGAGAAAGTCCTTGGTGTTGGGTCACGAGAGCTGAAACACCTGTGGCTGTACCGGCAGCTCCTAGGCCAAGGAGCATTGCAATGGTTATACCTGTTACTACTTCTCTTTTGTGGAGCTGGATGGTTTCTTCTAAAAAGCGATACATTTCTTCTTCTTGGTGATACAGGACTCTAGGAACAATCAGAACTTGGACACGAAAGTCAGCAAGGTTATTGAATTTGCTAAGGTACACACAGGGGGTTATTCCGATTTGTTGACAGACCCACATTCCTGATAGGAAAGGAACTGCCCACTTATCAGTCTTTTGACTAGGTTGGCATCACCTCGTGGGCCCACAGGCCCTCGGCTTGTGCCTGGGGCGTGATCATGGTTGGGTCTGTGCCCATGAGCCGTTGCAGGCTGGAGCCGTGTAGCGGATGATCTGCACCAGTGACCAAAGCTAGTTCCTTTGCACAATTGTCCTCCCACTCTTGTTTAAAAACTATCATCCCTGCCCCATCAAAAATCAATCTGCAGGTTTGCTTTATGTCAAATGGGAGCATGTCATCCCCTCCAAAAACACTATCAATGAGAGTAGAAACCATTGCTGAATTGATCCCTCTGTCAGTGATTGCTTTAACAATTGCTTGTACATCCTTAGGATTTCCCGGTGAGTACGTTCTCTGGTTTCCGCCTGCCCCCCCCACTCGGACTGGGAAAGCCAGTGTGGCCGATGGACCCCAGTCGGCACAGGCAATTTTTATTTTCCTCCAGTCTGTGAGAGGAGTTCGTTCTTTTTCTGACTTCCCCTCAACCCGAGTAGAAACATTGTTGTTACTGATTTTGTATACTGTTACTTCTCTGTCGGAGCCGGAGCCAGAGCCGGCAGCGGAGGACAGGCTGTCCCCGTCCCAGCTGGAGTCCGATTCAGAGCCGGAAGTCGACTGACTGGCTGCTTCCGGGCTCCGGAGCCTTTTGGTCGGGCTCCGACCCCGCCCCTTTCCCTCAGGGCTGGGCCGTCCCTTCCCTCTGGGCCCCCGCCCCTTTCCCTCAGGGCTGGGCCGTCCCTTCCCCCTGAGCCCCTGCCCCTTTCTCTCAGGGCTGGGCCATCCCTTGCACCTGCACTCCCCCTGCCTCCTGCTGTGGGAGCTTCTCCCCTTAGAAAAACGTGCTTTTTGGCAAAGATTAGCTTCAGTTATCTCTTTGAGCTCTTTTCCCTTTTTCTGCTCTCGTGCCCCCTCGTTAGCTAACAAGCTCTCTTCGTTTTCATTGGCAACGAGCCCACTATCTAAATGACCTTCTTTGTTTTCTGTCCTGCTTTCCCTCTCGGATTCAGCGCTATCTTGAGGCGCATAAGGTGGGGGTCCCTCCCCCGCTTTTCCAGCATTCCTAGCTTCTTCAGCTAGATTGTTGTAAAATGACTGCATCTCTTTTATCGCCTCAGCGAGTGACCTTGAGTTTAGAGGCTCTGAAACGAGCTCTTGCTCCTCCGAGCCTCTGCACTCCGCAGAACTAACCCCATCAACACTCTGCACATTATCACTAATTTTCAGACTGCATTCTTTTACACTCTGAAAATTCTCAACAACAGTTCTCTCTGAGAAAGTTTGCGTCGCTGCCGCGATACCCAATTGAGGAGAAATCTTTAAACAATTTTGGGCAGCTTTCCATGTTTCTTGCTCATGTAGAGCCTTCTGTAAAGCTTCCACGACCCTTCCCCATGCCTTAAGATTTTTCCCTGAGCCAGAAGACATTGTGTCTTCAGCAAGAGCCTTAGTGCATTGATCCCAAACATCTGGGTGGAGGATATCCACCGGTCTATCAATAATACTAAGTTGCAAAAGCCTCGTCACTGCGAGGGTAAAATCTTTTGCTTTACAATCAATTCCCCACTGCTTATGAATCTGAGATACGACCTTCATGAGGGCTTCCATCCTCCTCACGGGTCCTGGGGCGTCCCCCTCGCCGAGCTGGCCAGCCGCTCGGCCGTCGTTCACCCGTCCAGGCGACTCCCGATCTCCCGGGCGACTCCCGGGGGTTTCGGCACCACTTGCTGCCTCCGCTGAGGCGTAGCGACCTGGTTCGGGAACGACACGGCAGCCACAGCCAGGCTGCTCGGACCACCAGCTCACAGACACCAGTGTGGTGGACGGCTAATGGCGTTTATTAACTGGTTACATGGAGTTATAAAACCTGTTTGCTACATCACATCCGTCTGCTTACGTTACAAGTTAGGTGTTGCTTACCTTATCAAGGACACTAACCAACTAAGTATTGAGGGAGGGGTTCTGTCTGCCCGTACATCGCGATATCTTCCGACCGCCTGTCCCTAATCTCCCACAGGTACCTAGGATGACAAAAATGCTGCATTGTACTATTTCACTTCACAGGGAAGAGTGATCTATATCCTTCAAGTTATCCTCTAGAAAAGATCTAATCACTTCAGCTATAGATCACAGAAGAGAAAGATTGCACAGTCATTTTCTTCTCTCAAATTGCTTACTAGGGTTAATACACCTCTTTATTTCTAGCAGCTTTGCTTTTATCATCTCTTCATGCATGCATTATACAGTCTGCATAGATACAAATTATAAAGTAGTGGAGAGCAGGAGGAAAAAAACACTAGTTTAACCTGTAGTTCCCAAACTTTTATCTGAATCCCAATTCCATTTCCCTTTCCAAGTGCAAAAGACAAAGTTTTGGAATAACTACTTTGATCATTACAAAGCAACAGTGCCTGAAGAATTTATGCTGTTATTGGATCTCTCACTGCAAAGGTAGTAAAGAAAAGTTCCGTCTCAAGATAGAAAAGGTTAGACAGGCATATTTTTTATTGCTTTTTTTGGTAGAGGACAGAATGGACACATATTGCAAGGTTTAATGATGTGCAGTGTCTTCCTGACTGCAGGGGAACAAAAGCACCAGGGAAGCAAAGAAAAACTAGAAGGCACTTGTACTGTTCATTTAGCAGAATCCACATTCATTATTTTCCTTTTCATATGTATGCCAGATAATTGTTGGCAGTTGAAGAACAAGACTATCCTTTCCTGAATGGTACTGCTGTGTATGGAAATTCTGGAAGCTAACCGTGACCTCTTCTCACTGCCAAGCTCATGCATGCCACTCTCAGAACATGCCAAGGTATATATTCTATGACTTAGTGTCCTAGGTCACTGTAGAGGATACATTCCATTAAGTAATAACATAGTATCATTGTCAGCATCTCTGAGGCGTGTGTTCTGAGAAAGCACTATTTCTTCTCTACAAGTCCTGCATTTGAAAATCAGTGGCCAAATCTTTCGAATCTCTTCAGTTCTGCTTTACATTCAGAATCGGAAAATGACATATGTAGAAAAGAAGCAAAATTATTTTCTCAATGAACAAACTACTTCTTCACACACACACACACACACACAAAAAAAAAAAGGGCAAAAAGATTGTAAAATAGTACTAAAGTAGTAGTAGTGACGGTTGATTTGCATGAATCTATTATTCAGCTTATGCAAATACTAAGCATAGTCTTTTATACATGCAATGTAAGGTGTCATATAATTGTTGGTGAACCTCAATGACATTAAAAGTAAGCATATTAATGCTTGACATTCATATCTGATTTCAATATATTTGAAACATTATCTATTCTGTATGCTTAGGTTAAACTGCATTGGTTTGTGATAATTTGGATAGGACCACAGTCTTGCTGTAAACACATCATGGATGAAAATAAAAATTGTATTTGTATGTATATTCTACTATTCTGTTTATGTGCCAAATTTCATAAATCTGTGCCATCTAAGCAATGTAGTTCTACTCCTACTTTACTGCACCTTTTCCCACGTCAGCAAGATGTACTTTTTAGCTAGAAATGAGTGGATATCAGTTACTATCCTCAGCATCGGAAACACTGATGACAATGCAACTGGCTTAAGTTCAATTTTTTTCTGATTTTTCAGGTCCTTTTAAATGTTTCATTTTTCCTGGTGGGGGTTTTGTGGAGAAAAGAGAAGATGCAAAAAGAGAAAATTCACTGCTGTTACTGATGAATTATACTACGTATGTTCACAGTAAAAATAAATTATCAAACAGACTGCTTTCTTATTGTTCTAATAATGTTTTGCCACATGAAACAGTAAATCATGTTTGGGTGTTTAATTTTTTATTTGGATTTTTTTTCACAGTTGGCAGCTCTTCTTAACATTTTTATTTAATTTTAGTGACATGGAAAATAATGCAACTGCTTAGAGCCAGACTATGTGATAAAGCTTACCATGTGGGTAACAGATCTTGCACAGTACATGTCTTATCTTGTCAAGAGAAATAGGCAATTTCCTTATTAATGGGATTCATCTGTACATAAGTTTTATCACAGGCGTTTTTTTAATCAAGAATTGCCACTTAAAAGTAGTATGGTTTGCATAATAGAATATACTAGTTAGAATTCTCGCAAATGTGAAAGACATACTGCTACTCTGTGAAGACATTTGACATTTGGATCTTGGTTGTAGTCTAAGCAGCTAAAGGCAGGATTAGCCTTTGATCCCTCATGAATGTAACAACATGGAATGAAATAATTTTTAAATCTTGTTTTCATGTATCCTTCAAATGCTCTGTGGGCTATCTAGGTCAGAACCAATATAATACCAAGTACAAGTCAAGTTGCATCGTTCCATAATTATTCTGTGCATTCTGTGGTAATAGCAAGATAGAATGTATCAAAATATTTTCATTTGATGATATCAAGACTCACTGTGCACAGCTGGGATTCAGATGTTAAATACAGGAATCAGTTAAATATGCCCAGTCTTAAAATAGCAAACAGCAACATGATATATTGTTTCTGCTGTAACACATCTATAGTTATGACGATTTGCCAATGCTTAGCAACTTGATTCCATGCTACTGCACTATGTAGCAGCTGATCTTCTATGTAGCTGTATTACCTGAAGTACAGTTAAACATATGATCCTACCACTCCTCTTTACCTGTCTGACCTGCTCTGACAGATGGGATTTTCTCCCACAGATTATATGTGGGAGAAATAGCGAAGTGAAAATGTGGCCTGAATTATTCTGATAATAATGATCACTGTTCAAGGGAAAACAAGTCATTTTCTTATGTTTATTTCTCTACCAAAGTTCTATGCAATGGTGATTTATTCAAATCACTTTGGAATATCCTGTACAGTCCATTTCCTGTTTCTATATAAGAAAAAATTCTCATGTTTCATGATTTGTTTCTTCCCTGTATGTACTTCTATAAATTGAATCCTATATAAATTAAGATAATGCAAGAAGGGAATATGTTTACAAGACACAATTTACTCCTATTTACAGAGATGATTATACATGATTGATGTTACTAACTCTATTCTCCTAGGGGGAAAAAACAAAACAAAACAAAAAACTAAACAAACAAACAAAAGGCAAAAAACCCCACCCCAAACACAAAAAAAAAAAAAAAAAAAAAAAAAAAAAAAAAATTTAGACAATAATGGGTTCACAATTCCGTCACTTATTACCTGAAATTAAATGGAAAATGCCACAGACCTCAGATATAAAGTGAGTGAAATTTTAGCAAAAATATTCTATAACTTATAAACCTCCCAATATCATTATCTTCCTGGATCTCTAGCAAGCATTGCCTTTTAACAGGGTATTATAAGAACCTCTCAACAACCTTATAGTTAATGAAATCTGTAATAAAAGTCAGATACATATTCTACTGTTTTCTGTTATTTTGTTGCATTTCCCTCTCAAAAAAAACCATGAAAGAACTACCAGGCGTGTCCTATGCCTATCTTCATTATTTTTAAATCAAATCACTGTGCCCCTCAAGTACTCTAACCTATACATACACACAAGCATATTATTTTAAGTTAAGGAAGCGTTAGTGGTTTTGTCTTTTCTATTTTTCTATTTCTCTGTCTGTTGCATCTGGACCACCAGAATTCCTGAGCAGTAGGAAGCAGAATCTTCACCCACAACTAAAACATGGCCTCTGATACTTGCCCATGTGTTTATCTCCTTCCTGGTTTATCAAAGGTGTCTGCCATCTACAGTCTATCTCCCTTGTGTTCCTGCAGCTTGGACTCTAAAAACATTTCCACTGGCTCTATGACAGTGCTTAGCAAAACTGTATTTATCCTTTATTTGATACAACTACATCCATGCTAGTGCTACTGCCTCCTACTTTACAGATATAATCTTGTTCTTATAATCCAGTACAATTTCCCCACCTAAATGCAGACCTTTAAAGGTAACATTACTTAGAACTTTATGTTAGGGGACCTGCTGAGGCTAAGCACAAAGTTTCCACCAAAAAACTCTTACATAAGCTTAAGGGAACTGAACTAGCTCTTTGTACAGAGGTGTATTTTTAAAGGAGAATGAGCCTATATACATTCACAGTCAGCTAGAGATGTTCTGCTCTGTACAGCCATTGTTCCCATTTTTAGAAAAAGACTCCCACTTTTAAGGGAGTAACATAATTACCTTCTGCTAGCTTATAGCTGTCCCCTATTGAATATGACATTGTGGGAGGCTGAATATGATGTGCCTCCCTCAGAAGGAATTAATTTTTGCTTAGTAAAAAAGACCTTTGAGCTATAAATCAGCACAAATGGGTTGAAGTTAGGAAGAAGAAATGGCCTCGTGGGCAGGGAAATATCTGTACAAAATTGCTTTTCATTTGTTTGCTTATAGAGTTGCTGGAAATTTTCTGAAACTGTGAAAAAGCATCCTTGTGTTTACCTCCAAGGAACTGAACTGGGGGGTTCCAAGGACATAAGTCACCAGTGCTCAGAAGTGAGACTGCAGTTTCCTGTGGGGTGGGAATTGTATAGTACATTATATTGTGTCATTAACTTGGGAAGCAGCTTTTGATCCACACAAACCTGTGACTCAGTCCTGCATAGACTACTTATCTCAGTTTCATCTGTGACCACTTGTACATAAAAGCTATATGGAAAAGGAAAAAGAATTCCTGGGGGAAATAATTTCATAACTTATTTATTACCCACTAAACTCAAAGCATATTGACTTAATATCTCGAAACGTATTGACTTAACAGGGGCATTAGCACATCCATGGAGTTCATATTTTTGAGCTATTTTTAGCCTGGATGGCATTTTCTAACCACATTTTAAAGTAAAAACCATCTTTCCCTCCTCCTGCCTTTACATGTCTACCCTCTTCAGAAGTGAAAAGGAAGTAAAATTAAAATCTTGAGCAATAATCACGTTAGTCTGCACCTTTATGCAAGGATATAACTTCTAGTCTTAGAGTACTGAGTATGAAGAAATTGCATAAAAATCAGTATATCTGACTTGGATTGGTGCCACAAGGAGAGAAATCAGCAGGTGACTTTCATATCTGTAAGGACTTGACACTATCTACATAAAATGCAGCGTGAGAGTCATAGCTGTCTGAGCATTTGTGTCTCACCTGCAGGCACTATGTGCATTGGAGAATGTTCCTCCTGTGGCTCATGATCCCACACTGTTCTTCCCACTTGTTTTCAATTATACTGGTGTGCCTTGTTCTTTATACCTACTGTCCCTGATTCTCTATTACAATTGAAATAACTCATAATTAGAAAAAGCATTTTAAATTTCTATAAGAAATGCAGTTCATTACCCTAACACCTGATCTCTAAAAATCACTTCATTATAAGGATATTTTTTCCACATCTACAAATGCACCGATGATTCCCCAACACAGATTGTCAGTTTGCCATGAAGAAGTGAAAAGTTTCATAGAAAAAAAACTAGGAACGCTCTCTAACTACAAATCATCATCAAATTTTTGTGGGACGATAAACCTCTTAGAGAAGGAAATTATATTTTTTAAATTACAGAATTTAGAGGATGCAGCTTTGATTCAAGTATAATCAAAATTAAGAGATTGTTTTCAGGATCACAACATTTCTAAGAATTTTACATGCATGATGATAAAGTTGATGATAAAGCATCAATTTGCACTGAAAGGAATGATGCTTCAATTAGTCCATGCCATTTTGCATCACACTAAGCTTTCAAGTGCAGCAAACCTTTGTGGCAGGGCTAAAACTTATCAGTGGATTAAGTGCCCTTTAGAGTTCATGGTGCTTCTACTCCCTCCAGCAGCAGTGGTGAATTATGCTGCCTTAAAGCATTCATAGAACTCTACGGATATACAGATTGGGAAAAAAAAAATCCATCAGCTTTTCCACAATATTATGCACCATCCTTTTTGACAGATGAGACTACAGATGCTTTTAAAAGCCTTTTTAGATTTTAATGGATTCACTGTTTATTTTAAATGGAACTTGGATGACTTCTTTTGCATTTTATTAACTTGTTGTGAAGAAGTGATTTGCTGTTAAGAAATGATATAATCTGTAGAAAATAATAATCATTTAGCAACTGTTCATTGAACAAAACTAACAGCATGTTTTCTCTTAAGAGAAATAACTATGCAGGAGCTTGAGAATAATGTGTGATTTGTGATAAAAGGCAGATAGTGCTTTTGTATCAAACTAAGCTAGATACTTGTAGAAAAGTCTAAAAGCAGGGAAGTCTCAAGGAAGAAAAGTACAAGCTTTCTGTAACACATAATATTCTGAAGTTATTTATTGAGATGATAGATTTAAGGAGCAAAGAAACTAATTTTTCCTCCATCTGTGAAAGTGTTAGAATTCTAAACCCAAACTATAAAGGTCTCTTGAGATCTGTCTTCATAGTCTCGTAAAACTACAGAGATCTCCACAGGGAGCCCCACGCTCCCTTACCAGCATGAAGGCCATCCACTCCTCATTTCTCAGCTAACAAACAGTAGCTCTAGATGATGTAACCAATCTGGAAGAAACTTACCTCTAAATTAATACCAACTGGAGTTCATTTAGTTAGGCCATTTCACTTCATAAAGGAGTAATCTCCAATACTAGCACTGCTTATAAATATATTTCTGGTTTATCTTTTTTATTCTTGAAGGGTATGCCTGTCAACCAAATACACATCTGTCACTAAGTATCTAGGAATCTGTGTATTTTCCTCCATGTATTTCCACAAGAAATCATATACTGAAAGAAGGTCTGACCAACTTCCCTTCTTGGCTGTTTAAAACTCCACAGTAAGATCCTTCACCATTTAAACAATAAAGCTGCATTTTGTGATGCTCTATGACCATCAGTGTATTGTATATTCTTGCAAAATTATTTGGAAAATCAAAACAGATAAGATTCACAGTAGTGAATGGAAAAGGAATGGAAGAAGCCTGTGACCTTGTAACATGAAGTTTACATACTGTGGAACCAGAAGTTAGTATCAACAGGGACCTGCTCCAAGGAAGCCTGAAGCAGCTGTTGCTCTGAACACCAGTTTCACAAGTCATGGACAGCAGAGTAAAAGGGAGGCAAGGTGACACATTAACCATGAAGGATATTGGTGAAATGCAGAGTGATTAGAAATTAAAAATCATGACATGCCTTTTACAGACTATTAAACGTGATTCTGAGGAACAACTACGGGTGCTTGAAGTTTCCATGACTTCAGTGTTAATTAAACACATGGTGAAAAGAAAACTTCTGAGGATCGAGACTGCAGCCCTTAAAAAGATCATATTTTCAAAGACCAGCTATGTTTTTCAGTTTAAGATATTTATTTACTTTATTATGATGATTGCTGTTGTATTTGTTTTGTTTTGCTTTGCTTTGTTTTAAGGCAACTGAATCAGTACATTCAAATATGGAATATATTTCAGTAACAGTTTAATTTGGGGAGTCTCACAAAAACAGTGTTTTCTTAATTGCATCATGAAGAGATTGTAATGCTCCCCACTATCTAAATCTCTATCAGGTACACCTTAATATTTTAATGTTGATATTTCTTTTCTTTACACTTGGTCTTTTGAATATACAGCCAGAGGAATAGAAGCCAGCCACTTTGAATAGTAGCAAAATTGATCTAATTAGTCTAAGGTATCAAGTAGGAGTGTATTTCACAAAAAAACCCAAAACAATTAATTTGGTTCTCATTCCTGTTGCATAAAAAAAGAGTAGAAAACAACTCTCAGTACAAGTTAAATTAGATTTTCACAACTGTTACAAATTTTCCTCCTAATAGCCTTTCCTACCAACACAGTTTAGGTTGAAAGTGTCATGAGAATGTTTAATTGAAAATTACTGAGACAAGTTTAATACATTAATTAAAAATCAAACAATTCTAAAAATACATTTAAAGACTTGCTCTGAAAGTGTATATAACTACAACTGTAATTTCATATACAGGTACTCCATAGTACCACTTTATGTGTTACTAGGTTGGGGGGCTTTAAACCAATTATCTTTGTAGTTACCTTTGCATGCAAATGTTTAAATCAAACCGAACTACATCAGTAGTTTTTTCAGAAATGCCTTCTATTGCAGTGCATAAGAAATAGGAAATATGCAATGCGATATTACTAATGGGGATTCCTAAAACTTTTTTTTTTTCATGTCTGTAAAATACAATAATCCAGTTGATTATATTAATCCATATATCTTCTCATCATGCTTTCAGTGGTCTCTGCACCTACAGTAGTATCTCCTTCCTCAGGCCTTAAATTCTTCATAGCTTCTGATGAAAGATATAGTTCTGATGCTCAGGACTCAGACAGCTGTTTCTTCTTTCTTTTAGTTTGTCAGCTTGGGAAATAAAAGTATATATTTTAAGTTAAGCTGTTTTTTCCCCGATAATTTACCTTCCCAGATTGTGTTGGTGTGCTTATTATGAGTCTGCATGTATATTTTTTCAAAGTTATCTTTCAGAACTAATTAAAGTTTCTTACAAGAAAAATCTAATCATGGTTTTGGGGTACAGTCTGCTCGAGGTATTGCTCCCTATAGATAACATGAATATAGCCACACCATGTTTAGCTCCATTCTGTTACACTTCTCCAATACACTCACCAGGCTTTATAGCCCCTCAAAATCTTCTCACTTCAAGTTCCAAGGGACAGAATACATATCACACAACTCCTAAATGACATTTAACATAATGCGAGAATAATACTCTTGAAGAATTTCAAGCCCTTGTAATAGAAATACCAAATTTTTTTTTTTTTTTTTTTTTTTTTTTTTTTCTAAGGCCATAGGTCTTCCCCATGAGATTCAGGGCAGGCGTGGAATTTGCAGAGTGGTGATGGCCCCTATGAAACCCAGAGGCAATGAGAATCAGGGTTGGAATTTTATCTAGACTCCTGGGATTTCTCCTTGGACTTCATCCTGTACAGACACCGCCTGAGAGAATTATTTAAAATAAATACAAAGTGAAAAATTCTTTTGACAATCAGATACATTTTTAAGATGTTTAGAAGGACTGAATTTCTAACAGTGTGGAGTTGTATCTCTCCCTGAGACAATATCTATTCTATTAGGTGCATTCAGTTTTTATGCGTTTAGGCTGACCTGAGACAACACACTCCAGCACAATGCAGAATTTTAGTTTCCAAATCATCCAGATGCTGGGAGTGTGTTGTGTCTCTCGTGGCACAGGCAACAAGATTTTCTTCCTATGGAATTGAACATACGGTGAGCAAGAAAGGACTAATACACATAAAGCATCTGTTCCTATGAGGAGTTAGGATGCAGGTAGGGTATGCACATCTATAGATGATTTTTATTATTTCTTGCTGCACTGTCAAGACTACATTTACAAGGATGTATTCTTCATTGTGACTAAATCAATTAAAAACAAAAGTGGAGTGTGGTTATTGGAAACTCTGATTTTTTTTCTCTCATGTATCTCAAACCCTGGAAGGACATCAGGATTAAGAACTTCATGTGGTTTCTGGGTGTAAAATGACAATCTCGCTCAAGTCAGTTCTGCTGAATGACAGAATCTTAAAATAGGGTGAAGGAAAAAAAAATCACATGTGTATCATTAATATATACCTTTGTGTACATAAAATAAATACACATATATTTACATGTTTATGTACATATATCAGGAGAGAGTGCTAAAAATATCAGCCCAATCATTCCTTCAGCAACCTAAAAATCCAAGTTACCTAATGAATGAGAAAAGTCTCATTCAGTAGAGAATATTAATTGTATTTGTCCACCCTTCAATTGCTTCCCCTCTCCCCCGGAAGGATGTTCACTGCTCACTGCTCACTCTCACAGGGATCCATCCCCTGGTCTCCACCAGGGGCAGGTGGGTCTAGCTGCCCAAAGGCACCAGCACACTGAAATCTTCTGTTGTCAGGAGGTTCTTCTTCCTCAGCCCTGGGATGGCTCACATTTACTTCTGCACATCCCTTCAGCATGGCAGGTGCCACTGAGGTCACCACACAGCTCTGGCTCACCCCATGGAGATGCGAGTCCCTCCTGCCATGAACTGCCAGCACCATCAGACCGTGGTCCTTTAGACTCCTGACTCCATAAGCTGGAGGCTGCATGGGTGGGCTGTGTGCTGGTAGTCTGGCAGCCCAGGCATGGCTCAGGGGCGCTGACAACAGCATACTTACTCACCAGTCTAGAAGTTACTTTGTTCTTTGTAACCCCATTGGTTTGTATCCCTGTCCGTTAACCCTAATGTTTCTCTATTAGTCATTGTACTCCTTTTTCCCACCCACACCTCTCAGTAATTAGTTGCTCCACCCCCCCACTACCCACATATAAGTCTGGACTCTCTAACTGGGTTTTTGCCTCTGGGCCTTTTTAATGTGCAGGTAGAAGAAACCCCATGGGAACTTCATGCAAAGGCCTTTCCCACTCTCTGTCATTTGACCTGATATCTGTGGGGCGTGTGTATCATGTGAGTGATGCCATGTGTCTGCCTGAACACCTTTACGGGGACACTCAGGAAGGTTGTGGCAACTCACCATCGACCTGTGCTGCAGCACACCAGAGCTGAGGATGAGGAGGGTATGGTTTGAGGAAGAATTGATACGTGACTACAGGTTTAAGCCTGGTTATGTCTGCAACCAAGTACGTTAGGCATAAGAATTCATAGCTGTGACTCTTCCAGTAGAAGTTAAAATTTAAATAGCCTATTAGTCACAAAACACTAATGTATTCTTTAGAGAAATAATTTACAGTCTGTCTCTGAGTGGGAACTCTGCAAATAGCCATGTTCAGGATTGATTCACTGTTACATTCAGTAAATCTATTTTTAATGGTGCTTGCTTTTCTCCACAAAGATGGGGAGGGAGATATCGGTGGAGGTACAAATGCATAACTCCAAGTGATAAAATTTCAGGAAAGTAACACTTCTTTGGTTTCCATGGTAACTACTCTCAAAAATGCCACCTGACTTGCATTTACACAGCACTCTGCCAAAACCTGCAGTTCCTGGCTGTCTCTGTCCCATTACTGCTCCCTGCCTACTTCCCACTTCTTTTAATAGTGCCAAGGCAGAGTTTTTATTGGCTGTATCAGGGAACTGAGGAAACAGAGTAACACAGAGAACAGAGCACAGCTGGCTTGCGTGGGTTTTTTTGTTTTGTTCCCCCATCCCCCGGCAGAATGGGCACCTAATCAGCTTCCCCAGCTCTTGTGAGCAGAAGCAAGGCAGCAGAGTGAGTGTGGCAATCAGCCAGGAAAGCAAAGAGGGGCAGGAAGGCCAGGAAGGCTTAAATGCAAGATAGGTGATGGCTAAACCTATAAGCCTTCCTGTGCTAATGATTGCACCTTCTCAGATGCCATACTGGTTCTAGAACAGCAAAACTCTGTCCAGAAACTTACACTTTGTCAGCAAACTGAGGCAGAAGATAGAAAGCATTTTGAGAGTGAGAAGGAGAGAATTATTAAAAGCAAATGTAGAAATACTAGGTAAAGACATATTCCCCATCTTCCTAAACTTGCTATAGAACACACAAATATTTTGATAGATTTAAATATGATCCTTCTGAAGTGTTTATAGAATGTTTATTACACTAGCTGAACGTAAAAGCCCTAATATTTTTAGCTTGTGTACTATCCTATACTATGTGTTAAAATAGGGAGTGTAGCAATGAAGAGGGGTCAGGTGATAAAAGTTGTAAAGTACAGCCTTTCTTTCTATTGACAATGAAAAAGAGGAAGACTGCAATCATGTCAGCTTGGTGAGCAAAATGTTTCCTATTTCAGCACTGAAGTGATTGCAAATTTAAAGTGATTATATTACAACAGAAGGAATCTGCAGGATCAAAAATTTATCCATAGATGTGTACCAAAAGAAATGGGCATGCCTGAGCACCCACAACTAGCCTGCAATAGAGATGCTAAAACTACACAGGGATAATACTTGTGAATCTATTTCAATGCAATGGACTAGAAATATCTAGGGACAAGGGATAAACATGGCAAAAAAGCAATCCTTCCTAGTGTTCTGACAGGCTGGTAAGTCTTACCCCATAATAGTTTCAATAAAGGTCAAATAGATAAGGTGATAATGCTTGGAGCCAGATGTATGCAAAGCAATGAGACCTACATAAGAAAACTACTGTTGGCTTATGCATGATGTGAAGGAAGCTCAAATTGTCCCATCAAAATAAATACCAGAATTTCACAGGGCTTAGTTTCATTAAAGTACAAACAAAAAGAAGAAAAATTGCTTTGGAACTGCCTGGAAACATAAGAGAAATACAATGTCTTCTTGTTTTGTTTTGTTTTTTTTTTTTTTTTTTTTTTAAATAACTTGGTAAAATTAAAATTTATAATATTTGGAGCATCTGCACAATTAACTGTGTAGCAATTTACTTTGCCACTTCAATCACATGGAAGATATTTTGTATGCTGAGCTTAGAAAAGTGTAATTATATTTTCCTCTCTGGTTTCCCTTCTCCTCTTAAATTCAGCTCTTGTGCACAAAATGCAGTCAACTGCTTTCATTTGAAATAACACTGGATGATCACTGAAATAAAAATTAAAATGTACATATTTTCTTTTAAAAGCTCTTTCATGAAAATATCCTCTGAAGATGACTGTACTGGTAAATCTTTGCAGGAATATATTTAAAAATAAATAAAAATAAAGCATTATAACATGCATCTCTTTTTTTTCCATAAAGGTCACATATATTGGTCTTTAAATTCTGGTTTTATTTTTCATGCTATAGAAAAGAGAAACAAAGAACTAAACTTTCTTTCAAGCTTGGTGTTTATACAATTTTTTTACTCTGTATTATTTTAAATGGGCTATAAATGCTTTTATGTGTGCTGCTTTCCTGTTGTTTTGCATTGTGCCCTTATCATGGGTTAGCACAATTTTGTTTTCTAGTTATAGGGAAATGTGAGATGTTTTTCCCCGCCCTGACCATGCAGTGGTTTGGGAGGAGAGGACAGGGACCTATCAAAAAGCTGACCAGGATATTGGCAGTTAAGTTGACCAATGGGAAATGTCGATGCAACTTTGGAGGGGACATTTAAAACTAATCTGTGCTGATCGTCCCCTCGCTTTGGAATCAGCCATGACGAAACATTTTGGGTGGCGGGCTGGCCCGGGTCGGGCTCTGCTGCCCCTCTGGGCGGCCGGGCCGGGCTCAGCCGGGCCTCTGAGGGCCGCTGCCCGCACAGGGAGGGCCGGGGCCGGCTGAGCCCCTTTCCCTTGCCATGGCAGGGAAGAGAGGCGGCTGCAGCTCGGCAGTGCTGGCCACGTGCTCGGACCGCGGCAGAAGGGGCCAAAACATGGCCCAGCTTAATCACCGCTGGCAGCAGAGAAAGAAAACCTGCAGCTTCATAACAACTCTGAGCCAAGCCACCCTGGATGAGACTGAGGGGTGGAAAAAAAACCAAAAACATCTACCAGCTTCCTCCATGAGCACAGCTTTGCATTTTCTTCAGCTCATGTGGCCTCGGGCTTGCATGTGGCCCTTGTGAGAGAAATGAGAAATCTTAGGGTGCCAAGTTTATAGGTTATCAACTGTCTGGTTTGCCTATTGTCAGTTATTGGTTGTTTGTATCCTCTGTTTTGTGTATCGATGTTATCTGTTATCTGTATAAGTTACCAGTTCTATGTATTAATGTTACCTGTTCTCTGTACCCCAAACCCCAGTTCTTTACTAAATGTTGTACTTCCCCAGTTTCTTCCCAGTTCTCGAGGCCCCAAACCCCTTACCTTATCCTGAGTTAAGCCCTCGTTACTCCCCTAGAAGCCTAAGCCACCACAGCCTCGCCTGCTGCTCCCCATCTGCCCATCATGACATCGATGCCGCCCGCTTTTTCCTCAGCTCCTCCCCGCCTGCCTGTCAACTCGGAGGCCCCGCCCAGTCCTTGCCTGCTCCTGGCCTAACACCGCCCATTATGGAAACCAGGCAGGAAGGAAGTGTGGTGGACACCAACAGCCCCTAAGAACAACGAGACAACATGAATTTTGGGAGAATGAAAGGCAGTGCCAGGTGAGGAAAGAACTCGGACATCTACTGACAACTTCCAGCCATTTTCCAGATTCTCGCAGTAACTTAAGAGGTCCTTGCTGAGAGACACCCCCCCAGACCTGAGGAGCCTAGAATGAGATCTAGGGGACTCCCGCGAGGCGAGATTCCCGACTCTGTGGTTGCACAGCAAAGTCATCATGGACCTCCTCCTCGGCGGTGCCCATTGGGAGCAGCGGTGGCGTAGGCATGCCTAAGCCTTCCCTCATAGAAGAGCTGAGAAATAAAGGCATTAAAAGGAGGTAAATTGATCTCCTGCCCTTTCATTTCTAACACTTGCAGGCCTGGGTGGATTTAACCCTTTCCTAGCAACATGGAGCTTTTAAAGCGCAATTCTTCCTTGAGAGAAAGAAGAAAGAAAACAGAGTACGTAGAACAGACACCACATGAAGTCAGTTAGGTTAGAAGTGAAAGAAGTAATAATACTGGAATAGAATTGAAGAAGTGGACATTTTTAACCAGACTTCTCTAAGGTAAATTATGGAGATATGAACTGTTCTTTGCAGCATCTTGGTGTTGTTGGGCAGAATGCTATTCTAATCAAAACTGAGAACTGAAGTAATTGAGAATTATGTGGGAACTTTAAAGCCCCCGCTCCTGGGTTAAAAGGAGGTCTCAGCCTTTGAGACAAAGATGATTTTAGACTAGAAGAAGTATTTGTAAATAGTACCCCAGATACACTGAGAAGCTTTGCTAATAGAACATCACAGTCTGCAAAAACTCCTCGTGGCAGCAGATGTGTGACATTGGGAGCACTGGACTCTTTTGTCTTATGGCAAATGTCTTCATAAAAGGATCTTAGAGAGACTCTTCTCCTAAAGTAATGAATGGTTATGTCTAAATAGTGAAACTGACTGAAAATCCCAAGTTGTGTATTTCTATGTTGTTCAATAAGAAAGTTAATAGTTTGTAAGAAGAGAGAAGCGTGTTTTAAAGTGTCATTCTGTTTAAGTTTTCTTTTTATCAACTTTTTTTTTCCTTTCATTCTTTTAGTGTATGTCAATAAATCTATTTTTGTTAATTTTTAATCTTAAGCCTGCTTTGGTTTTTTTATCCTAATCTCTCCCTCCCACAAAAAGAGAATAAATACTAAAACCCCTATGCTAATTGGTGTTTCCGCCCGGTTTTATTAAATTAAAACTATTACAACCCTTTATAATTTTTTTTTTTATATGTACAAGGAATCCTTAGAGATGTATCACTGCACTTCCAGTTAACTCATGACATTTTTGATAATCATATCCTGATAAACATATCAAGTCTATCTAGCCTTGTTTTTCCTATACCTAGCGTAGATACGTAACAGTGAGCAAACATGGAAAATCAAGATGTTAATGCATCCTATAGGCAGTGTTTTTCTTTCAGAAGTGGTCTGAACTACTTTTAGAAAAGAAACCCAAAATAAAACAATTCTTGAAATTGCAAATAACAGTCTTATGTGCAGCAGTTTGTTTTGATTGATTATTAGATCTGGATACACAATCCAAGATATGAGAGTGTGCAATGAGCATTCTTCAATGCAAATAAAAGGAAATTGATGCTTCTTTTTTTTTTTTTTTTTTTTTTTTTTTTTTTTTTTTTTTTTTTTTTCCTGGAAACATTTTTTTAAAGAGTTCAGCTTTTCTTAACAAATCTTCATCAGTAAAAGCATTTCTGTCAAGAAATCTTCTGTCAAGATTTCAAAGGAGATATTTGCATTTGGGATCCCTAGTCTTTGTAGTATCACAGGTCAATTTTTATAAAGGTATAAAGCAAAATCTGATGACATTTTAATGATAAATACGTTTATTAACCTAAAGTAGAAAGCACTTTCCTTATCTCCATGGTTATATATAAAATCAGATAGAATTAAGTGAATGGGATTAAACTCTGTTTTAGGTAGATTTTTATGCCATACTTATGACCAGAACATCTGATCACATTCTGCTATACAAAACAATATTATGTGCTCCTGTCCTACATAGCTTTCTTTTTAGGGGGTTGGATGATAATTTATGTATTTTTGTTTATGTTACTGCATGCTTGCATTAGATAAGAAAACTCAAGTGGAGAAGGAAGAAATAGTGTTCATCAAGCCCTTGGGCTTCTAGGACTCTGATCACTACCTGAGAAATTACTTTCCGCTTGATTTCACAGAATAACTGAAGTTGGAAGGAACCTCTGTAGATTATTTAGTCCAATCCTCTGCTCAAAGGAGAGTCTTCAAGAGCAGGTTTTTCAAAATCTTGTCTAGTTGGGTTTTGAATATCTTCACAGACAGAGATTCTCAGAGCAACCTACTCCTTCGTTTCACTACCTTGACCATAACAAATCGAACCCAAACAAATCAGCAGATATAAAAAGTGGTTTGCTCTTGCAGAAATGGAACTCCTTGGTTTGATTTGTGCCCTTTCCCTCTTGTGTATTCGATGTGTACCTCTGAGAAGAGTCTGATTGCATCTTCTTTATTCCCCCCATAAAAGGTACTTATGCACAATGATAAAATCCCTCTAATAACTTTCATCTCCAGGATAACAGTCCTAACTCTCTGTCTACCTTTATATGATTGATGCTCTTATGCCTTCATTGCCTTTATAGACCTGTGCTGGACTTATCACAGGAAGACCATGATTGTTTTTTTTCAGAGAGAAGTCCATGCCTACCTGATCTGAACACAGAAGGGGATGCTGCAATCAATGTGTGGTCTCAGCCAGAGCTGATGAGAGTGCAAGGAGTGTATCCCTTGACTTACTGGTTATGCCTTTTCTAATGCAGGCCCAAATATTGTAGACTTCCATAGCTGCAGGGGTGCACTTCTGGCTCACGGTCAATTTGTTGTCCAACAGCACCATCAGGTCTTTTTCTGCCAAGCAGCTTTCCAGTATGTTAACCTCCAGCATGTAGTGGTGTATGCTGTTATTCCCCAGGGTACAGGACCTGGTATTTCTCCTTGTTGAACAACATGAGGGTGCTGTTGACCCATTTCTCCAGCTTGCTGGGTTTTGCTGAAAGGCAGCACAATCATCTGGTGTTTCAATCAGCCTTCCAATTTTGTAACATTTGCAGATTTGTATTTTAGATCCTAATATTGTGTTCAGCTGAAAATCTCTGGTGGTTGATGGCTTAGTGAAAAACAGTGTTCTGAAAAATTTGATAAAGCATTTGGTCTGGCTACAAAATGAAACTGTTTTTCTTAGGAATGTAACACTAATCTGAAGTGAAGTCACATCTGAGTTCTCACAGCATTTTTCCTCTCCAAATGTTGAAGCATGGTGATTAAGAAAATAGAAATGCAGCAGAAACATATACAGGAAAAAAAAAAAAAAAGTGATGGTGAGTAAGATATTTTGTTGTTTGCTGCTAGTAAATTATACTTCTCTCTTAAGCAATGTTTGCATGCAGAAATAATTTCTTAGAAATTCAGGGAATTTAAAGACAAAATGTCATATGAGTTCATCTTGTATTCCATAGTTCAGCCCAAATAACTTAAACTAGTTGTTTCCATAGTAAAGTTGTAACTTCTGATATGCCTGTAGCATATATATTGACTATCCAGCCATAGTCTAAAATTTTCAAGTGATGGAAATACATATTAATTATCAGTAAGCTGTGATAAGATTTATTTAGAAATTAGTATCACACAGAACTATGCTAGTTATGTTCATTATATTGCACTGGTATAAGAGCATAAGTGCTTACAAGTGGCTTGATTTCAGCAGTATAGTGGTACTTTAAAAAAATGTTGTGTTTTCCCAACAAAAGTAAGTATCTACAATACATCTGGTTTACTTTGGTAAGTGGAGTGTGAGATTTTGGGCAGAGTGGTATTGTGGCAGCTGGTGAACCTGCCTCTAAGATTTCATATGTTGACCTTGGAGGGGTCAGAGTAAGTAAAGAGATGTGCTTTTATTTTATAGTGAGAAAAGTTTCTCTCCCATGGATCCTTACAGCAGCATGTCAATGTCTCCTAAGTGCTGTTACTCCCCTGGTTTATTAAAATGATGTAATCTTTTGTCATTTCTGTTCAGCCCCCCTTTTTCATACATGTTCATTCCCCAGAATGGTCTTCCTCGTACCCTCATTGGTTTCTATATCCTCATCTATCTACCCTGGCATCCTCTATTGGTAATTACCCTTTATCCTGCCCATGTACTGCCCCTCTACCCTCAGACCATTGGTTCTGATGCTCTGCTCCGCCCCCACTTCCCCTGTACTTAAACCTATATCCTCCATTGCTCTTGGTCTTTCTGCCCCTGGAACCCTTCAGTGTGACTCCAATAAAATCCCCTGGAACCCCACACAGAAGGCCCTTCCCGCCTCTCATTCTCTGAGATCTACCTGTTGTGTGTGACTTTGTGGACAGTGTGATTGCTTGTGTGCCTGCCCAAGTGGCTTCATGTAAGGAGACACTTTTGGGGAAGGTCACGGCATTTACCGTCCACACACGTGGTCTGCAACATGATACTGCTTCCTCGGACAGCACCATTACATAGAAATTGCAACAAGATGAAATACAGCACCTGAATGTGGCAACAATGGTTGGTTGACTTGGTTGTGTATTTTCATGTAGATTAGCTGAGTTTCAATCCCAGTTCTATTTCCAGTAGTTCTGTGAAATATGACAATTAGTTTTTTTGGAAAAAAAGAGAGAGTTGAGGGTTGCCTGGCTGCAGGATAGAGATTACTTTTATTAAAGAATGCTGCACTACAAAGTTATATTCTACCTTCTTAGTGTAAGATGTGAAATCAGAAAATCATAAAATCTAAAATTATAATATGCTGGCTTTAACCCAAATGCACTTTTTTTTTTTTTTTTTTTTTTTTTTTTTTTTTTTTTTTTTTTTTTTTTATTAAGAAGGACTTGATATACTTTTCTACCTGCACTTCTTATTAATATATGAAACTTTGTCAGGAGATGCAGCCAGGAATGATAGTCTGTCAAAAGTAGGTTGCATGTAAGACAGTGACACTTGGCACAACTGAGGAATTTTTGGCACAACCCTCTTGTATTTTTCTCACTCATTATGATGTTGTTAAATGGCTACATTTTTATAGGTCCTAAATGTGTGAACTATTGCCTTAGACTGAGTTGGAGAAGAGGAATTTGTGGCAATGCTTGGAAATAGTATGTTTAATGAGTTTTGAGGGAGGAAATTTGATGTCAAGTAGGGAGGTAAGTAGGACTTCAGGGTATCATCTGGCATGGAGGAGTTTAGTAGAGTTTTTGTTCAAAGATGGAAAGAACTGATTTTGATGGTAGGAAGGAATCAAGCAAAAGAACACTGGAAAAACAAAATGAAAAAAACAGTCATCCGATCCCCTGAGTGTTATCTTGTTATTTATAACCTGAGGGTGAGTAAAGGTGTTTGTGACTTTTAACAGTAGCAAGGTAATTCTGAAATCACAAAATAAAATATTTTAGACTCTATGTCTGCAAGGTATTTTTCAGGATTTCATAGTGATACAAAATATAGTCCAGTGGCGGGGGGGAGATATGTTGCAAATGGGAACATGTGTCTGTGCAGTTTTCAAGTATGCAGTCTATATTTTTGTTTTATAATCTTGCTAGTTTTGTGATCTCTTCCCTTAGGTTTGCAGAGAAAAGAAGACCCAGCAAGCAGGCCTTTGCTATATGCTCCAGTGAAAATGAGATAAAGAAGGAATTTTTTTTTTTCCCCTCATGACTTTTCTGTACCATACAATACAAAATAATGTTTTCTGTTGATTTGGCAGTGCCTTTTGATAAACTCTAACTGCAAAGAATTTTTGTACAGCACTAAAATGCTGATAACAGGAGACATATGAACTGATTGCCTAATTATTTTCCATTTGTTTCATTTGAACACAACTCTATTTTAGAATTATAACAGAATTTGTTTTCTGTAAGAACTGTTTTACAAAAAATGTAGTATGATGTTTATTATGCAAAACTTCATTTATTCAACTAATTCTAAAGCAATCATACCACATCAACCTTTCATTTTCTTCTATGTTAGTAATATGCAAGTGTTTTCTGGTTTCTTAATGTGTTGATAAAATCAAACCAAATGTCTGGGCTGTTAATGTGGCATAGCAAACATTGTGCTGCCAGCAGAGTAATGCTGTCCCTACTCTTTCATCAGTCCTGATATATGGGCAACATCTTTAAAGTTGCCACAAGCAAGTGAACTGTCAGTGATGCTAAAAGACAGGGAAAGTAGCAGCTTGACCTTTTACTGAAATTCACGGACACACTAAACAACTGCATGAATAATGAGGGTTTATTTAGTGATAACTCAAACAATGAAATAAAATATTCCTTCAATAAGCTGCATTTGTTGACTTTTTAAAAATGCTCTTGTTTAAGAAAATCTGTGCCTATTTTAAATCAAAAATTGTATCACAAATGCAGGTTCTCATATGCAAAAAGGAAGTAAAACCTTTTTGCTGAGCAACTACTCCTGCATTAATGAAGATTTTTAAACTGTCAATGTAGCTCAAATGTATGCAAACCTGTCCTTAATTCATTCTGCAGACTTGGTACAGTTGGACTTCTCACTGCTTGAAAGATCAGCTCTGCAACAACAATATTAGAATGTCACAGATTGTGTGAACATAGTAACTCTTAGTGTTACAGGTACAGATGGAACTTCATTGCACTGCTTATTGAGACACACTCGGTTGCTGTGTGATATTTGGTTTCATATTGTGTTTCATTTTTATATTGGGTTTTATAATGGTTTGTTCTGTACCCCCCTGTTCTCCTGGAAAACGTAATATCCGAAAGTTTGTCCCTGCCCTTCCCCCAGCCCATCTCTCACATTCTTCCCAGTCCCCTTCCTTGAATGTAATCCAACCCTGTTCCACACCCACCTTATCAAGCTCATTGGGTATTGGCTTTTCCCCTCCCAGAGCTCCTTCCCTGGATATAAAACGAAGCCACATGTGGTCCAGTCTCTTGATACAGGGTCTGGATTCGGGGCTCGTGACCCAGGCTGGGGCAGGACCACAGAAGAAAGACTGAATAAAGCCTTGATTTCACCCTTGGATTAAGTGCAGGGCCTCTTTCTTTTGCTGTTTACAGGGTCTTGCTCTCTCATGCTAAGGGAAGGGTTCTCAGCCGCCTCCTGGGTTTTAGGACCCTGAGGAAACTCCTTCTAACTGTGGTTTGTCTCTCGAGCTAGCCAGGGCGAGAACGGAGCCAGGAGCCCTGTGAGAGAGACAAGCCACAACACTCAAAAGTAGATTAAGTTATTTTACCTCTATGTGTATAATGCATTTTTCCTTCAAATGCAACATCTATGTATCACCATTGAAAACAGAAAAAAATATAGTCTTGGTAATACAAGGAGTAAAAGATTTTTACAGAACCACAGAATTGATTGTATTAGAAAAGGCTTCTGAGATCATGGAGTCCAATCCTTGACCAAAAGCCACCTTGTCAACTAGATCATGGCACTAAATTCCAAATTCGTTCCTTGAGCACCTCCATTGAGATGGACTGCAGCACCTGTCTGGGCAGTCCATCCCAATGTTTAACAAGCATTTATGTGAAGAAATTCCTCCTGGCGTCCAACTGGAATCTCCTCTGGCATAGCTTGACTATCTTTGGTCCTCTCATTCAGTTGCTGGTTGCCTGGGAGAAGAGATCACTCTCACTTGGTTACAGGCTGCTTTCAGGCAGTTGTAGAGTTTCTCCAGGCTGGAGCAACCCCAGCTCACTTAGCTGCTCCTTATGGGAATCACTCTCCAGACCCTTCATCCACTTCATTGCCCTTTTCATCACTCTATGTCTTTCTCAAAGTGAGGGGACTAGAAATGGATGCAGTGCTCATGGTGAGGCTTCAGCAGTGCCGAATACAGGGGGAGAATATTTTAAAGTATTAATTCAGAAAAAAAAGTATGCTGACATTTTGGCTCCTTCTGCTCCAGTTTAGGAAATTCTGTTGAATTTTCAGATTGAATTGTATTTCTTTTTTCATTCTTTCTTAATTGAGAATATTCTTTCATGTTTCATCTTCTCACCTCTATCAGTTAATTCCTTTGTAATTTACCAAATGTAGCATATGTCTTCCTAATAGCAAAGCTGGAAGGCAAATTTTCTTTTTAAAATAAAATAAAAAAGTTATGGAGATAAACTAAATTAATTTTAGAATAATAAATGGCCTGCCAAGAAAAAAATCTTCCAAAAATCAATTTTGTTGAGGTTCAAGGTATAAACGAAAAGGTATAAGAATGATTTTGCACAGAGTTATAATATGCAAGATGAACACTCATCAACTATAAGATCCATTTGTAGGAAGAGATGTAACTGACAATGAAGTGAATGAAAGAAAAAAAAAAAAAAAAAAACACACAAAAACCAATTCTGTTGTAAACAGGATAATATTGTATCTCACTTCTTAAAGTACTCCAACCATAATGATGGAATTGAGGGGAGAAACAACTTAATCCACTAAAGCAAATTAGAATATGTGATGGTTCTTCTGCTTTGTATTCCTTACTGATACAAATGTTTATAGAAGTTTTTCTGTCCATAGTGCTTGAGCAGAGTTTATTGAGCCCAGAATTCTCCTGTAGTCAGAATAGGGAAGCCTTGGGGCAAAAGAACTTGGCTTTATTTACCTATTGTGTAAAAGTAGCTGGGACAAAATATCTCCCTTTGGCGCATTCAACTTTCCACTTACAAAATTTTTGCTGATCATGCTCTTGACATGTCCACCTTTTCTAACTTCTTTCATTTATTTCCTTCTTTCCTCCAGATGTTTTCTCATGCATTCTTGTTCTTATTTCATCTGCTTCCTCTTCAGACACTATTGACCCTACAAGGTATCAATTCTTGCTGCACCTGTAGCAAGTAAGTGGAAGCCAGCTCTTCTTTTCCCTCTAACTCCCCCAGAAAATGTTAAGTAAATCTTCACGTTTAGCAACACTGCTCCTAACAAGATGAATTTCTGATAAAGGATTAATTGCAGTATGCACAGAATATGCTGTATAGTCACCTCTAAATGAAGTGTAATATGATTTTATGAATTGTACCTACCTGAGATATTAATATGATCACATTCAAAGGTATAACCTTATTATGAACTTCATCAGATTATACTGCAGTTCTTTTTCACCAAGACCATTCAAACAGTAACAAGCTCAAAAGAAATATTAAGTGAAAAAAGGACTGTTCTTATATCAAAGGACAAGAAGGTGGTGTGCTTCCCTGCCCCTCTTTCAGCTTAAGGAAAGAGATGATCAGCATGATCAGGAGATAATGCTGATCTCCTGATGGTTGCAGCTGCCTTCACTTGGACTCTGGGGAGACAGGTAGGAACACAATAGCTGAGGGCTAGTTGAGCAAGCACCATCCAAAATATGTCTGGTGTGCAAATGTGACTATAAGTCAGACATATTGTTCCATAAACAGTGAACCACCCAGCAGGCTACATGCTAGCATCTCCTCTTGAATAGGGTTGTCTCTCTAGGTTACTCCCTGAGGTTGAGAGAATCCTTAGTTTTTCAGATACTCAGGAAGTGACATAGGAATAAGTGTGCTGAAACTCTGAAATCTTAATAATGTGATATAAAGTATTGATTGCATATATTTAATCCTTTAGATATAAACCATTGACCAAATTGGCACTAGGTCTGCAATCAGATGCACCTAAATTCCACTCTGGGAAGAAGTTTAGAACTCAGAAGTTTAGAACCTCACAGCTGAAAAGGAGGATCTCCCTAACAGTATTGTCTGACCTTGCCATTGAATCTTATTAAACCATTAGCCAATTTGCCATAGAACTCTTGCCTTATATGTATAAAATATATTGTTGCTTCTCTCTAGTGAATAAAGTACATCACTCTTTCCTTGACAGAAGGGAAAACTTAAAACTTCTCAAAATAAAGGCTGCAAAAATGATATATTGGAAGCAAACATGGTGGAACTGGGCAGTTTCTTTTACACTGAAAGAAGGAGAAGAACAACTTGATTATAAATAGCACAAGTAATCTTGGTGGTGGACAGGGGACCTTAAAGTAGCAGGACTCTGCTAGAAATGTCTAGCACCTATTGGATCCCCAACTGTAAGTATCTTTATTATAGAGCTAAAAGATAATGCATTAACTGATTGCTTTTGATTGCCATTAATGGGACTTATTTAACCATAAGCCTGTTTCTCTGTTTTAGGACTATTCTATTTGCATAAATACAATAATTTTTTGTCTATATACCTCTTGCTCTTAATAAGAGTTCTGTTGATAGAGAGCATATGTCCTCTGCTTGTGAGAACTCATACAATGGCATTCCTTAGAAGATGAAAGATTAAACTAAACCAGTATAAGAAGTGATGTGAATAGTTATGACACTATAATACTTTTCCCCCCCTATTGATTGCAACCTTAAATTTCAAAGAACTGTTAGCAGGGAAGGAAGCAGTGACCATTTTGATCCTAGAAAAGCTGCTAGCAGGCAGAGGAAATGTAACCTACCCTTTTAGGCCTTCTCTTTTTTTTTTTTTTTTTTTTTGTTTGTTTGTTTGTTTGTGGTTTTTTTGTTGTTTTTTGGTTTTTGTTTTTGTTTTGTTTTGTTTTGTTTTGTTTTTGTTTTTGTTCTGAACTTATTTGCAGCAAATTAAATGCATTAGGAAATTGGAAAAGGAAAGTACCATTATTTGTGTCAGGGAGCTGCAAGAGCTGCTCCTAAAAAGTGTACTGGGAGCCTGTCTGACCCCAGTGCAGGTGAGACAGTCCCTGCACTGTCCAAAAGCACTTGAGCTGCTTCAGAGTAAGGCGGTGACAGCAGCAGGTTCCATCAAGAGTCCAGTGAGTATCAAATGAAGTGAGGTAACAAGCCATGTCCTAAATCAATCCAGGAAATCCAAACAACAATTTGTAAACAGGCCAGAGACAGGCCCACCTACAACACAGTCCAGTCCTCAGGCTGAGCAGAAATGGGTTTCTGGACCCATGGGCAAGGCTGAAGGGAGGCTGCAGAGGAGAAAAGTCTTAGTAAAGCTCGTTAGTCACCACAGGGCCCTGAGAGCTTGTTGGGGGATTAAAAACAAAGGATCAAAAAATCAAAGTTCTTTCCATGCAGAAGTTGCCACTTCTATTGCAAATTACATTAGCACAGTCACTATTGCCTCATCTTTCCTTACTCAACACCTTTTTCATGCAAAAGGAAGGAGGAAAGCTGATGACGTGGGGGCTTGCACAAGCAACAAATGTATGGAGCTCTTCTTATTTTATCAGAGCATGAATCAGCTCAATAAGTCTCTCCCTTATCAGGATGAGAGGCTAAGTGTCACAGAAAGAGACATACATAGGCAAATTTTCTATGCCTTTTTTCTGAGCGGGGGTTTTATGAAGTAGATATGAAATTCAGCGAACCTAGTAGCAATGGTAACAAATGAGCAGACTTCAGAAAGTGCTTTCCTACAACCCAGCAGGTAATGAACCTCCTACCTTCTCTGGTTAATTCAGAACATAATGGTCATTAGGTTTGAAATAAGTTGCAAAGTAAATCTTTCCATAGAGTTGCATTATAGCTCATTGAGTGACAGTTTTGGAAAGATTATTTCATGCTTAAAAGGGAAGAACTTTATCTTTTTTTGCCATAAAACCTATTCCCATCCAAATAAGTTAGACCTTTTTGGTCTCTGTCTTTACTTTGTCCATCTTGTCTCATGCTCAGTAAAACTAGAAATCAGGAACCATTTTTCTCTTTTTCGTCACTTTTCTAGCATAATTTCTTTTAGAAAGGCAAAAGAAAGGGTCCAGAAAATGGAGAAAGCTATTCATTACATGCCATTTTCAGTGTGGCAGCTACCAGGCCTCAAAAAGAAGGATCCTGTGAAAGTCTGTGTGCACCTACTGTTAGATGTCATATTTAATTAATTGAATAATTTGAGACCATTAGCATCACTTCACTCCTTGTCTTCCTTACCAGGTGATTTATACAAACTTTTAATATAAGCATTGGTTATGACACTGATATATATCTCTAAATGCACTTTTATAAAAATCTACCATCTGCTTGTACTATCCAAATCAAGCTCTGAACTAATTACTTATCCTCTGCAAGATCTTTCATCTTATGGCTCTTTCCTTATCATAAAACTGATAAATTAACTTGATAAGTGCTCCCTTAAAATCAAAGATTATATCAAAAGTTCCTATCTTGTCCATTGTCGGGGGGCTTCCCCAACATTCAGGTGGTTTCAGGGTCCCTTTCCCCCCTGCACAGCTCCGAGCCAAGCCGAAGGAAGAGACGGAGTCTTCAGGTGTAGATTTTTCAAGGTTGCATTTTTCGTTTATTGTTTCTTATCTTACAAATTTCTCACAGTCCAACATGATGTTTGCAGCTGCATGGACTTCTCACGTCTCCCCCCGAGCTGGGCAGTCCTTAATCTTTTATACTAATTACTACGTGTTCGTTATTTACTATTTCTTACCAATGTCTATCACTATTACTAAAAAGGTCATCTATACACTGACCCAATCCTCACAAACTACTTTGTGCCAACGTCATAGCAGAAATGGAGTGAGGGAAGGAGAAGGAAGAAGAAGGAGGCAACGCCCCAGATTCTCCATCTTGTCCCCATTCACTCCAATGCTATGAACCTAAAATTACTATTTTTTTTCACTCTGTGATAAACTAAACTACTATTTTTCACACTCCCGTGGCCTGCAAACCCTCTCTCAGTTTAGGAAGTTTTTCCCATGGACTGAGATCAAAGCTAGAGTCTCTCTGAGCTCTGGGCTGGGGTCTCAGAGCCCCCTGCCCAGGTCTCTGATCCTCCAGGGCAACCAAAGGAATGCCCTGGACTCCAACATCTCCCCCTCCTGTTTGAACCAAAAACACTTCCTTGGCCACTCTGTCCATGGCTCGCCGTATACATAGAAACAAACACGGCAAAATCATGAGAAGGATTACAAGCCCTATTAAAATATATATAACTATTTTTAAAAGTTCCTTCCACAGTGATGAAAGGTTAAACAAATTGAACAAACCATCCATCCATGACGCAGTTACCTCTCCAAGTTTGTTCACACTCTCCTGCAATTGCCTGACGTTTTCATGAATGGATTTGGAATGATCTGACAAATTCATGCAGCACATTCCCTCAAATTCCTCACACCCATGCCCGTGGGTCAGCAAAAGGTAATCAATCGCTGCCCTGTTTTGGAGAGTTGCTCGTCTTACACTGTCAATGTCTAACAACATGTCACTCAGTGCAAGAGAGACAGCTCGGGCATGTTTGCTCAGCCAACAACCCACATGATCCAATTGTGTCAAGGCTGCTCCTGATGCTACCTGTGGGTAAAAAATTGCAACTGCAATTCTCTGAGCCTTGCTCCATGTGTGAACTTCATCATCACAATTTGGGTCATACATTTGAACTGATCTTTTCCCTCTCTGTTTTAGTTTTCTCATCAGTGTCATGTCGGGTGTTAGCAATGAAAGCATTTCAATGCTGCACGGACCACCTGTGGCATTTGCAGGAATCGCGGGCCAAATTTTGTTCCCACAAATGAAAAAGTTTCCCCTTGGTAACTGAGCTGGAACATGATTGGATGGTTTTTTCAGCATCTTAGTGTAATTACACCAAGATGATGAATTTCTGTAAAAATTGAGGTTTGGAGTGACGTCTATAGTTTTATTTTTTGCCACTCCAGAAAGGCTGAATTTCACACAGAATTGCATTGGGACTGATCCAAGAATTTCCAGTTCCTGGGGTTCAAAAGGAGCCACAGGAAGGAATTTCACCCAAACATCCCATTGGTCCACTGGATTTACAATGGACTTTGAAATTTCTGAAGGGATGTTTTTTGGAATCGGCCATTCGGTCACTGGCAATCCTACTAAACATGTTGAGAAAGGTTTCCCTGGTCTTGAGTGTGTCAGGCAGATGGTATCCAAACCTGATGCAGTGGCTAGAGTTTCCCAAACATTCTCTTTTGGTTGAGCCACGGGCAAAACTGCCGCATTGCTCAAGGCAACCAAGAAGAGAATGAGGCATAAGGATAGTTCTTTCATTTTCAATGACCTTTTTCTCATGGGAATCCCTAAAAATGCAACACCACCCAAGTCCCAAAGAACTCAAGTCCCAGAGTCTTTTTTGCACGTAGAACAAAGGGATGTCTGCTGCTCTGACACCAGCTCACGTCTGCGTGCCCACTTCTCTTCCTCCGGTCTTGGGGTCCGTCTCTGCTTGCGTCTGGACTCGGTACGGTTTCACGTGTCTTGCTGCCAGCCACTTTGGCCCAACTGCTGTGGAGACACAAGCAAATCCCTTGCCCCAAGTTATCAATTTGAATGGTCCTTCAATTTGACCTGTTTCTGGGTTTCTGACCAAAACTAAAGGGTTTTCCTTCAGTTTTGCTCTCGTGCTGTTTGAAAAATGCCTCATGATTGGTGGAGTTGGCTCTGTAAAAGAGCCATTGAGAAAATTCAACACATACAAGGCTTTATTCAAGCGCATGTATGGTGTTGCGTCTGCTTCTCCTCTTTTTTGTCTGTCCAAAAGGGATTTCAATGTTTGATGTGTTCTTTCAATGATTGCCTGACCTGTTGGAGAGTGTGGGATACCAAAGGTATGATGGACACCCCACCTCTTCAGGAATTTGTCAAGCACTTTCCCTATGTATGTTGGTCCGTTGTCTGTTTTGATTTCTTGCGGCACGCCTAAAGATGCAAATGCCTGCAAGAAATGTCGACAAGCGTGTTGTGCTGTCTCACCTGTGTGCAATGATGCGAAGACTGCACTTGAAAATGTGTCAACTGAAACATGAACATTTTTGAGTTTCCCAAAGGATGGATACTTTGTGACATCAGTTTGCCATAACTGCAAACTGTGCAATCCTCTTGGATTGATTGCTCCCATTGATGCAGGAGGCTGCACAAGCTGGCAATCTGGGCAAGCACTAATGATTTCTTTTGCCTGACTTTTGGAAATGTGAAAGCCTTCCATTAGTGCTTGAGCATTCTGATGAAAGAATGCATGACTCAATTTTGCCTGTTCAAAAATGTTCGGTAAAGTTCTTGAAATTGGCATGGTCAATTTGTCTGCGTGTGCATTGCCTTCTGCTAAAAAACCTGGAAGGGATGAATGTGCTCTGATGTGAGAGACAAAGTATTTATGTTTTCTGTTTTGCAACAATGTCCTCATGCATAGTAAATATGAATACAATTTTTCATTGTCAACTTCTCTCAAAAGTGAACCCTCAAGCCTCTTGACCACATTAGCTACGTAAGCTGAGTCTGTGATCAAGTTAAAAGGTTGCTGGAACAGCTCAAAAGTTCTGACCACTGCTGCTAATTCTACTATTTGTGGTGACCCTTGTACTATTCTTATATCTGATTTCCACTCCCCCGTGATGTCATCCTGCCATGTACTTACTGATTTGTGAGTCTTTCCTGAGCCGTCAGTAAAAACCGTTATTGCATCCAACGGCACCTCACTTATTTTCGGTTTTTCTCTGAAACTTATTTTTGCTTTCAACAGCCTGTGACTTGGGAAATGAATAGTACAAACACCTGAGTAATCTAACAATGCAATCTGCAAATCCTCTGACTTTTGCAAAGCCCAATCAAAATAATCTTTTTTCAAAGGCAGGTAAATTGTTGTAAAATCTTTGCCTGCCATTGTTTGCAGCCTGATCCTAGCTTTGATGATGATCTGAGCTATCATTTCCAGACTTGAGAGGATCGTCCTCGGAGACCTGTAAGATAAAAAAATCCACTCTAAAATCAACAATGGGTCTTTCTGTGATGAATCCCACTGAAAAATCAATCCATACAACTGTATTTTTTCCCCCAACACTGCAAGAAAAAAAGGTAAAGATGTTACAAAGCGATGTGCCTGTCTCTGCTGGAGGGCTCCAGCAATTTTCTCAAGGGCCTCCCGAGCCTCTGGGGTGAGGCTCCTGGGAGATTTGATGTTACTGTCCCCTTTCAAGAGATTGAACAACGGCGCAAATTCATCATTTGTGATCCCTAAGATGGATCTCATCCAGTTGATTTCCCCCAAAAGTTGTTGCAAATCCTGTAAGTTGTTAACTTCTGTTTTAATTTCTATTTTCTGTGGTTTCACTGTTTGTTCAGTGATTTTCCATCCTAAGTATTTCCAAGGTGCAATTTCCTGAATTTTTGAAGTTGAAATTTCCAAACCTGCATGTTGCACCTCTGTGATCACACAGTCACGAGCTCTCTGCAATTCCTGTTGTGTTGGTGCTGCAATGAGCAGATCATCCATATAATGAATGATTTTTGCTCCTGGATGTTTCTCTCGAGCTGGAGACAGTGCCCGTGCAACAAACCATTGGCAGATGGTCGGCGAGTTCCGGAGTCCTTGAGGAAGAACAACCCAATGGTATCTCTGCAGAGGCTCCTCCCTGTTGACACTTGGGATGGAAAAGGCAAATCGAGGAGCATCATCTGGATGAAGTGGAATGTTGAAAAAACAGTCTTTGAGATCAATGATCACAAGCGGCCAATCTCTCGGAATCATTGAGAGAGATGGAAGCCCCAGCTGAAGTGGTCCCATTTCCTCAATGACCTCATTGATTTTTCTGAGATCATGAAGCAATCTCCATGATCCAGAGGCTTTCTTGCGAATGACAAACACTGGGGAATTCCAGGGACTGTTTGTTGGTACAATGTGTCCCTTTTCCAATTGTTCCCTGATTAAATTTTTGAGAGCACTCAATTTTTTCCTTTCGAGGGGCCACTGATCCACCCAGACAGGATTGTCTGTTTTCCAGGTCAATTTCAAAGTGGTGAGTGCCACAGTGGCCCCCACTAAAAATCCACTTCCAACCTCACGCCCCATTGTACTAAAATGTCCCTTCCCCACACTGTGATGGGTCTTTGCACAACAAATGGGCGAATGATTGCAGTCTTACCTCCTGGCCCCGAGACAACAACCGCATCTTCACTCTGCAGACATAAGGTGTTCCCCCCTATGCCTGAAAGAGGACTCAAGGGAGCAATCAAGTTCCAATTTTTGGGCCAAAAAAGATATGAAATTACCGTGACGTCTGCCCCTGTGTCAAGCATCCCTTTGACTGCGATTGTCTTGTCACCCTGGGTCAATTCACAGACGAGAATTGGTCTGTCTCGGCCTATGTGTTTCACCCAGGAGGCATGAACCTCCATGTGCTCACCTGAAGGAGGATCTTGTTCCCGGAGCACTGGCAAGACTTGTTCTGCTGCATGAGGTGGCAATGCAATTGCCCTGGCAATCGAGGTGTTTGGAGGAATGATCAATGGTGGCTGATGAGGCTTCGCTAAAACTGTCAACTCGTCATTGCGATCTGCTGAAATGACAGAAGGGTAAATAACAAGTCCCAAAACACTGCTTCTGTCCTTACCTATAATTAGAAAGTCCTGTCTCTTCCACGAGGATCCAGTGACACCAGTGGGTATCACTGCATAATTGTCATCCAAAAAACATATCACTTTGGAAGTTGCCAAGTCACATTGCGCCCCTGGTGGGAGTAACTCTGGATCACTGGGGATCCTACAAATTGTCCTGCTGAGGGCGCTGGATTGTTCCCCGATGATTGTCCCCCTTGCGGAACCTGCTCTTGAGTCATCGCCAGCACTTGTGTCGTCGCGCGTTGACGATTCGTGCTCTTTCTGGAGTTTCCCGACTGAGTTTTTCCACTCGCATTGTTTTTTGCAGGGTGATAATTCCCTCTCCCGCATGTCGGACAATGATCTGTTGAATTTGCATTGTTGGTAATTTGTGGACAATCCTTCTTGAAATGCCCTGATCTGCCACACTTGTAACACTGTCTTTGTTGAAAGTTTGCAAATGCGTCTTTGACAGCTTTTTCTACTTGATCTCCTAGAATTGCTGCAACGTGCTGTGGTGTCCCCACCTTGCTGCATGCCTCAAGAATTTCTGCCATGGTGGGTTGGCCTGGCATTGCACTGATGACGCGCTTGCATTCTGGGTTGGCATTTGCAAATGCAAGACACCGAATCAAATGTGACTTCACTGCTTCATCTGTGACTTGCCTGTCCACTGCTTGTGTGAGACGATCGATGAATGCACTGAAGGGTTCTGAAGGACCTTGTCTCACCTCTGTAAAAATACTTTCTGTGACTCCTGTTGGTGAAACTTGCACCATTGCCTTTCTGGCTGCATCCTTGATGTCTGTCAACACATCTCGAGGAAGAAACCTGGCTTGACGAGCTGCACTGTCAAGCGGTGGATCACCGGCCAATTGTGCCAATGTGAAACCTGCATTTGCTCCTCCTTGGTATTTGATTCTGTAATCATTTAAAATTTTTCTCCATTTTGCTTCCCAAATGATGAATTGTGCATCACTCAGGATCATCGAGGCAAGGGATCGGAGGTCATATGGTGTTAAATCATATATATTAAATGTCCCTTTTAAAAGTTGTTTGAAATATGGAGACCCCAATCCATTGTCACGAACGGCTTTCATCAGATCTCTGACAACTTCACGATCCAACCTCTCCCATCTTGGGTTTGCATCCTGTGCATCATATGTCACTGGCATAGCCATGCCCTTTGAACCCATTGAAAGTGTATCTCCTTTCAATGCATATTTCTTTATGTCTGTCCAATCGGTTGGACGGAATTCTGGCTTGGCAGAAGCCTGTGCAGTGTCTGCCTCTAAAATTGTCTCCTTTGCTGCTTCATCTCTCCCTGAACCCACTTGTTTTGCAGGCTTCACCTCATCGGGTTTTGTTTCTTTCTCTGTTTCCCTTTCTCTCTCTTTTTCCTTCTCCCTTTCTTTCTCTTTCTCTCTCTCTTTCTCTCTCTCTTTCTCTCTCTCTTTCTCCCTTTCTTTCTCTCTCTCTTTCTCTCTCTCTTTCTCCCTTTCTTTCTCTCTCTCTCTCTCTCTCTCTCTCTTTCCCCTGGGGGATGTGTCAATCCTGGAGTTAGCATGGCTATCTCTTCTGGCTCCGTGCTAACCTCCCTTTGCTTGCTTGGCAGGTGTCCAACCCCGGACGCTTCTCTGCTATATTCTGTTATAACTTCTAACATAATTCTCCCAGCCGACAAAAGTTTTGCGGCAATTTTATCTTTTCTTGTGGCATTATCATAAAGTTTTCTGTTCACTTCCTGCCAAAAACCTGGCTCAAAAAGAAACTGGGTCTCACATTGTGAATAGTTACATTTGACCCATAACATTAGGGCTCGGAGCTCCTTATCTTTCAGTGCTATATTGTATTTTGATATTATTTCTTTTAACTGTTCTAATATAATAATTCTCTCTTGTGATGTTGTCCCTCCCATGGGTGTGGTGTATTCTGAATCTCACTGGTCTTACCAATCCAAAGGTTTGCTGCAGCTGTGGTCCAATTTGTCTCAGAGATGTCCCGATGTCTGTCCAGCAGATCTCAGGATGACGGGTTCCTGGGCCCTGGAAAGCCGTCGTCTGGGACAAAGTGGAATGAGGTGTTCTTCTTTTGGCCAAACAGGTGTTTTTCTTCTCCGGAGATCTCGGCCTGGCAGTTTGATGTTCTGGGAGCTTTTGATTTTTCTGCAGAGGTTTTGTGACCTTTTTTCGGTGCTCCTTTTCAGGAGTGCGAGTCAGGGATGCCAGATATTGTCTGGCCAGGGACGCTAGATGTTTCTGCCCACTCACTCAGAGAAGCCAGGTGTTTCTTTTGCGCAGCCAGGGACGCCAGATGTCGGGGGGCTTCCCCAACATTCAGGTGGTTTCAGGGTCCCTTTCCCCCTGCACAGCTCCGAGCCAAGCCGAAGGAAGAGACGGAGTCTTCAGGTGTAGATTTTTCAAGGTTGCATTTTTCGTTTATTGTTTCTTATCTTACAAATTTCTCACAGTCCAACATGATGTTTGCAGCTGCATGGACTTCTCACGTCTCCCCCCGAGCTGGGCAGTCCTTAATCTTTTATACTAATTACTACGTGTTTGTTATTTACTATTTCTTACCAATGTCTATCACTATTACTAAAAAGGTCATCTATACACTGACCCAATCCTCACAAACTACTTTGTGCCAACGTCATAGCAGAAATGGAGTGAGGGAAAGAGAAGGAAGAAGAAGGAGGCAACGCCCCAGATTCTCCATCTTGTCCCCATTCACTCCAATGCTATGAACCTAAAATTACTATTTTTTTCACTCTGTGATAAACTAAACTACTATTTTTCACACTCCCGTGGCCTGCAAACCCTCTCTCAGTTTAGGAAGTTTTTCCCATGGACTGAGATCAAAGCCAGAGTCTCTCTGAGCTCTGGGCTGGGGTCTCAGAGCCCCCTGCCCAGGTCTCTGACCCTCCAGGGCAACCAAAGGAATGCCCTGGACTCCAACAGTCCATGTACTCACTGACTGAATTCCCTGGTCTGACCTCATAGCCTGTCCTGCTTTCAGCAGGAGATTGATCTTAAGAACTTCGGGGCTATCCTGCATAGAAATTATGTTGACTATTCCTCAACTTGTCATATTTGTACAAGCATCCACTAATTATATTTTTCTTATAGTTTCTGCTAACCTGCCTCACACATACATTGGTCTTACTCATTTGAGATTTTGGAAGTGGTCCTTTAAAACAATTACCATATTTTCTATTCTCTAGTCCCATCATACTTAGATTGCCCTATAGATTAAATATGGTCACCATAGCTAGAAGTTACAGACCACTCCTATTTCTTCCACTAGTCTTTCTTTGAATTTCTTAAGAATTCCTTTAAATATGATATCTTGTTCTCATTACTGCTCATTTTACCTTTTAACCATGCCCTGTTTCATACACACTCTGACTTGAGACAAATCATGACAAAAGTATCAATATACAAATTTTGGTTTGCACACTTAATTCAGTACTGACATTTTTGCGATATCCTATCTGCCACCTTGCTTGTACTTTGTTTTTTAAGTCGATTCGGGGGAATTTTTTTTTTTTTTTTTTTTTTTTTTTCCCCCTCTATGATGACTCATCTCTTGGTATCCCATTGTATTTGATTAAGAAATTTTCCCTCTGAAAACTACTTTTTTTTTTTCTTTCTTTCTTTCTTTCTTTTTTTTTTTTTTTTTTTTTTTTTAATTTTCTAGCATAGATTCTATCTGCTAACACTGCAATTATAGCTCTGAGGAAAGCCTAAACTCCTTTGTTTTCCTATTACTTGTGCATGTGGTACATATGTTCCCTAGTAACTGGGGTAAAATTTGGCCTTTTATTGCCATGGGATACTTTTATATTAATATAATATTCTGTCCAATAACTTGTAGAATACAGTTCATAAGTGTTATTACTAAAACTTCTATGCTTAGCTGCTGTTGGCTTGAAAAGTATAGCAGATGTCACTGGTTTTCAGCATTATGAGTCTCCATGTCTGTGTCCAAGGAGCTAAAAGCATGTACAGGTCTTGTTAATTGCTGTGATTCTGCTTGCTACTCAAAATTAACAGGGTAGTAATATGATAACCACACCAGGATTTATTATTCAAACCATATTTTATCGATAGTAATGTTTGTTCTGTTAGCAAGCAGCTTATTATGAAAGCAGGTTAGAAAGAAGTTATTAAGGTATTTTCAATCATTCAATTTTTACAGTATTTCTTGGTTACAGGTTTTTTCTCTGCCTGTTACTATAGTTATATGTGAACTTCTCTTAGGCTTCATAGGTTGCTCTATTTCTCTAATTAATTTCCCTTGCATTTTATTTTCTTTTGGACAGACTGTTGAAAAGGAGACATCCAGAGATAGATGAGCTACATGTATATGTGGCCAATTAGGCTTTAAATTCAGTCAACAGCATTGAGAAAAAAGGTGGCACTTGTGAGACAGAACTTTTTATCACACTCATCTGAGAATATGTATGTGACTATGAGATTAAACTCTGTGGCACTCCTTGACTAAATATCTATGCCTTTTCCTTTGCTTTCAGCATCAAAATAGGTTTCAGAATGAAGCCACTTGAATTTATAGGTAGCAAAGAAGCAATACAAAATTAACAGCAACTTGTCACAATGTCATCCCAGAAGCAGAAGATAGGTCACATATCATTTATCATGGTAAGCGCTGAAATGAAAAAAAGAACAAAAACAAATCCCCCAAATTAACTATATTAGCTACAAAAATGGATCTTGACCTTCTAGCTGTTTTTAGTAAGGCCAGAGTATGATCTGAATTAATGTGTTTTCATGAAAATTGAAAAATAAGAAGAGATGCAGAAATATTTGTTAATGTGAAAAAAGTACAGGAAGAACAAAATTGTCTGTCTTGTTTTTTTTTTTGTTTGTTTGTTTGTTTGTTTGTTTGGTTTTTTTTTTTGGCAAGTAGTTACTGGCTTTGATCAATGCTAGGAAACACAATTAGTAAAACCTATTGCATTTTTATCCTCTATTTTGTTAAATTGATGAAAATACATATTTCATCTGCTTTACATCTGGTGCAATTATGTTTTTACAAGAGCTTCAGGAGTGCTGTCAGATGACAGAAGTACTTAGTCTTTGGAAATTTAGGATGTGAGTATTTTGATAACCTTTTCTGCAGGACAGATTTTACAGTGCTTTTTTCATCGCATATTTTATTTCCAATTTTTGGGGTTGTAGATTCAAGCCTGAAATGCTTGAATCAACAACTAAATTCGAGTGAACCCTTCTACACACACACAGCTTTAAGTGAATGCTTGATCTCTATTCAAAATTAAAACTCAAAATATATTAAATATATATATATAATATTATACATATATATTTATATATATATAAAATATATTAAATATATAGCAGAAAGCTGTTGTGAGGATTTCTCTATTTAGGTGGCAGCCAGAGGCCTTATTTGTGACAGCACCATGCCAGCAAGAGAAATGAGAATCTGAGCTAGACATTGTCTTCTTTGGGTCATTAAGATTGACCTTACCAGGGCACTGTGCTGCATTTCCGTAGCAGCTAGTTATCAGTCTATGATTAAATAAAATCTGAGCTGCAGCTACTGTTATTAATATATTTAGATATGTTTATTAATAATTCTTAGTATCTTAGAACCTGAATTTGATAGTTTTTCTTCTCTGGAATTCCAACAGTTCTGAAAGAAAAATGTGTTTGTCCAAAAGTAAGAGATTAATAATTTTCAAAGAAAGACTGCTTTCGTTACTTGAATAATATTTTGATCTTTGGTAATGCCACTAAAGGGCCTTTAAGTCAAAATTATTTCCTGGGGCAGGGATGGAAAATGAGCTTATTTTTAAAGATGTCCTAGTTAATTTAACAGTCATTATAGGAGACTGCAGTTGAACAATAATTATATAAAGTCTCTATTGTAGAGGTTGATAGGCAGTAGGCATCTATAAGGCATCTATAATGTTTAATGGACTTTTCTTACTGCATAGTATTCTCTGAAAGTACAAAACACTAGGTTCATTTCCACCGTGTTGAATTATACTAATTTTTGTTTTAATTAGTGTTCTTAACCAAAATTCCACTCGCAGTGGAATTGTCCAAGCATAACAACCTGAATTCAAGTTCATGTATTCAAACTAAATGACATAATTAGAAGCATATGCTTCTTTGAACATGGCCAAATGTGAATTATCTTCCCAAACTCTTTGCTTTGAAGGCCCTTCTAGCCTATATTTTGTAGAACTAAAGACAACTGTTTTAAATAGAAGTTTCATTTGACCAAAAAATAAATTCTCTTTTTTGACCAATAAATAAATTCAATGAATTGTTGGAGGTTACTAATTTAATTGCAATATCTGATCATCAAAATATATTATTTGAAATAACGAATATCTTAATGCATGCAATTTTGATTTAAACTAACAAAAGCCATGTTTGCTCAAAATCATAAGAGTTTTCCACTAAAAAATAAAGATTTGAAAAAATCAAAGATTTTATTTGAAATCAATTTTGTTGTTTCTTTTGATAGTTATAAGAAAAATGTTTTCTAAATGTGATGTTCTATATAGTGACTGTATGTTCTATACCAGATATTAACAAATGCATATCAAAAAAACCCCAACCAAACACATGAGATAATGTCAAAACATTTAAGACAATTACATCCCATGGAAAAATTCAGGAATTAGTCTCTGTTTCTTTCCTATCTTCCAAGTTAAAACTAGATTAAGGGTGTCTGTGTGTATGTGTGTGTGTGTGTGTGTGTGTGTGTGTTTGTTTTCTGTTGGTTTTGTTGTTGTTGTTGTTGTTTGGTTTGGTTTTTTAATTATCCCTTTGTTGTCTAGTGTTTAGATCCCTGTTTGAGATCCATTTAAGATCTTTGATCTGAACCTGAAGTCTTGGGAAAAAATAATTTTGGTTATGTTCTGAACTGGCTGTTCTGGTTGTACACACATTTCAAATTCTGTTTGCAAAATAAACACAGCATAAATAATTAGTAATTGTCTAAATTTTTTTTTTTGTGTATAAAACAAATCATGGATCTAAACATGAGAATGTTCACATTGTGTCTGATTTTTTCCTTGAGTGAAAAACCTTATCAAAAAAATAGAGAAAAATTAATTGCTTTTAGGAAGGAAGAATACCAGGCTAAGCAAAGAATGAGTTTTCCTTATCTTCATTGTCATTAAGAGAAAATGCAAGCACAATGTTTTTCTTCTAACTGTCACAAAATCTCGTACACAGGGGTTTTTTTTGCCAAATATACAGAGGGTTTTTTGGTATCAGAAATATTTCCAATAAATTGTCACCTGCAGATTTTCTTTTTGGATAAATTCAGTATATGGAATGTTTTAAATTTTTCAGTGCACATTTTTTTTTTTTTTTAATCACTGTATTTCAATTAATTCCATCTCTTTCTTGAATCCTTTTGAATATTATAACATCCTTTTGAAGTCTGAATATTTAAACTGGTTACAGTGCCTCCATATTTACATATCAAGTGTGTAAATTGTATAAACTTCTATTTAAGATTGCTCCAAGTCTGCATTATTTTACCAGCAGTATGAACAACCTGAACTATCTTGACCAGACCATGTCACTGAGAAGCTGTGTTCAATTATTTATGAAGACCTTCACCCTTACCTTTTCTAAGTAACATTTATGTTACTCATAGTGTAGATCTGGTCTATGTGTCTTTTTTCTAGATGGATGACTTCACCTGTAGCTATATTCAAATTGAGCTTTATATGTCATATTATCTATTCTGTCTTAATAAAATATTTATGCTGACGACTTTTCTGTGAACTTCAGAAGGAAAGCTGGAAGCATAGATTGCTGTAACAGTGGCACGATTAATTTTATGATTAATCTTTAGAAAATTAAATCCAAGTGGTTAGAATTCCAGGCTTTCCCTAGGAGATCCTGAGAAGAAGTAAGGGCTTAACATAACCCTGCCAAGCTATAGGTTTTGGATATGGTAACAGACATCAGACTAACAGTTTTAGGGAGGGAAAAAAAAAATCTAAATAACAACACAATAATAAATATAAATAAGTTCAGTAGTAAAAGTATCTCGATCAAAACCCTCAAAGAAGTCCAGTAATTCCCTGATATTGGGATAAAATTAATGTCTAGGTGTGCAGTACCTTACACAGTCAGGGTGGTAATTCAGGCTGGCAGGAAGGAGGTCACAGCACTGGCTTTGGAGGAGTCGCTTGTATCAGTCAGACTCAGGGCATTCTGGATTTCCTTGGCTGCTTCCTTTGTTAGGTTGCAGAAGTGCTCTCTGGACTTGGTTACACATCTTCATATCCCAAGGAATCATTTAGGTAAATTTAGCAATATAAGAACCACTTCCTCCCTAAGTACTGCTACTACAGATGAAAATTGGGCTCCTCACAGACTGATGTGGGAAAAGGTGAGGATAAGGGAGAGAAGGAAAATGTTTAAGGCTTAGAAATTGTGATTTGCTGTGTCTCTCTCTCTCCCAGAGCCCCGGCTTTGTTTTTGCCTCGGCTAGCTTGAGAGAGAAACCACAGCTGGAAGGATTTTTTCCTCAGGGTCTCAAAGATCCCAGAGGCTGCAGACCTTTTCCTTTAGAGAGAACAGGTCCCTGTCGATAGCAAACGGAAAGAGTCTGCCCTTGGTCCGGGGGGAATTACGGCTTTATTCTGGGGTCCTGCCCCCGCAGGGTCCGGAGCTCAGTCGAATCCCTGTCCCTGTCCGAAGAGCCCAGAGAGAAAGCGATCCACCTGCTTTCCTTGCTTTTATCCAGAGGGAAGGGGCTAGAGGCAGGGACAAGCCCATACCCAATCAGGGATAAGGTGGGAGTGAAACAGTGTGGGATTGCATTCCAGTGTGGGAGGATGGGAGGGGAGAAGGAGCTGGGACAAGTCTCGTGATAGATTTTCCATGGGAACCGGAGGGTACAGAAGAAACCGTTACAAAACCCAATAAAAAATGAAACACAATATAAACCCAAATAATGCACAACAACAGTGCTTAGTTTTGGTATTTCACTAAACAGTGAAACACTTTCCATGGTATGGTTTTCAGCTTCAACTCAACTGATCTGTACTGAAGCCTTTTTTAACATTTATGCAATGTAAACATTTAAAAATCATCTCAATGCTGGCCTGTAACTCTTTTACCATAAAACTATTTAAATTTCCTGTAATTTCATATTTTTTATATGTGCTACTGCTACATGTATAATTTTTACCTGTCAATATTCACTCTGAAAGCTTAATTTTTTTGTCATCTTTGATTTTTTTAATCTATTCTTCCTTTTTGTGATAATAAGAATAATTTGTTGGGTTTAAATATCTATGATATTACATACATTCTGTATTGTTAAAAAAAAAAAAAAAATCCAGATTCCCCCACCCCCACCCCCCCACCCCCCCCCCGGGCCATGCATTATTAACCATTTCTGTTCTGGTAAAGTATAGATATCAGGTATCACTGAATTTTATTATCCGCACTGCAATAATTTCCCTTCATACTTACATAGTGCTTTTTGCTAGTTTATGTCCACACCCTGGTGAACACTGGTCACCGTACTAGTTGAGAAGGTGTGCTATTGTCTTAGATAATATATTAGTAGTCTTTAAAAACCAGTTGCTCTTATCTCTTATCTGTTCTTTAAAGTGTCACACTTACTTATACTAAATGTCATTATTTTATCCTCTGATGACTCTATAATTTTAGATTAAGCTTCAGTAACTATTTAACAATAGCTAATAAAATCTGATGCAAATTGCGTTTAATAGAAAGAAATAAAACTGAGATCTTTGAACGGTAATTCAATTCATAAGAAACCATATAATCAGCAAGAATTATTTACCTGGCAATATGCTTTTACATATTAAAAATCTCATTATCTGGTTTATTACTCAGCAGACCTTTTGCTGCACAGATAAAATCTGAAAAGATTATATCTTCTGGCTAAGAAATAATTTTTTTATAATATATATCTATATGTGATCAATGCAATTTATTTTAATATAATTTACAGGCACTTTGGCTTCTTTTGCCAGCAAGTTCTGTTTCAAAGAGAAGAGATGAAAATAGTAGTCTCTTAGTCTCTCTTAGGTTTAAGAAATTAGATTAGTATCTTTACTGTTTCATTGCTCATAGAAGAGCTGTGAAGGTCACCTATCTTAGGAAATCACCTTGGAATTAGCTCAACCTTAACAGAAGCAATTTTTTAAATAACATCAACTGATTTTTTTTTACATACTTGGTTTCATCTCATTATGTTTAGCTGTTGGGCCCTGAACAAATTAGATAATTACCACTATAGATCAGTCTTCTATCGTGCACATTTGATTTTGGTTATATGGGAATATTTTAGTTAATTTATTTATTTTTATTAAAATAACTTGACAGCCACTCCATTAAGAAAATTCCTCATCAGTCTTTACTGCTATTTTCATTTACCTGTGACCCCTTGCTCTTTAGAATGTCATTTAGGTTCAGTTTAAAACTATTAATTAATTCATAAAGAAATGTACAGAAAATGGATTAGAATTTACAGCAAAAATGTTAGTTAAGTTGTATTAAAATAGTATCTAGAACCTTGGTGATCCTCCGTAATTTAGAAATCAAAAAGAGTAGGACAGTACCTGCTGAGCCAGATACTTTTTATAGGTTCTGGCATGCAAAACTTTATTGACAATTTCAAATTAATTTTAAGTTTCATAGGTCTTGTAGATTTTGCAGTTATGTACTACATAACATATATTCTTCCCTAAGTTATTGTCTATAAAATTTTATTTACTGACTTGAGCACAAAAAGATGGAAGATCTAATTTTCCTGAAGTTTAATAATTAAATATCTTCTTTCTCTGAAGACTGTTTGTGACTTGATATCAATATTAGATTATTATGATGGTAAACAAGGTTTATCTTTCAACACCTCGGAGATATATATAGTGTCTTATACAGTATTGACTCTTCCTGAACTTTTCCCTCATATTGATCCCATCCATCCTATAGTTTATTCAAACTTTCATGTGCCAGTTATGGGAGCAAATAATATGACTGTGTATGGAGCAGCTAACTCTAGACATGCTTAAGAAAATTGGAATTTATGAAATTTCTTTATGTTTAGCACTTCAGATAGTGTAAATTACCTGTATCTTACCCATATTGTTAACCTAAGCCTTCTTAGCTTCCCTCTGTCTTGCATACTGCTTATCATGTTGGTTCTTTTTTTTTTTTTTTTTTTTTTTTTCCTTTCCTGTAGGCTTCTGTAGTGGTTTCATGTTCACCAGATTCTGTTTGCCAAATTTAGTGTAGTGGTCTTAGTGTTTACTTTCTTTTTGTGGGAGAGAGTCAGGAGAAGCAAAGCAGGCTCAAGCTTAAAAAACAAACAAATAGTTTTATTAACACACACTGAAAGAATGGAAAAGTTGGAGAAACAAAACAAAACAAAACAAAACAAAACAAAAAAAAAACCAAAATGAAACTTCAAAACACTCTTCCCTTCCCTTACAAACTGTTAACTTTCTTACAAACAACATAGACACAACTTTTGATTTTCAGTCAGTTTCACCATTTAAACATAAACTTTCATCACTTTGGGAGAGGAGTCTCTCTAGAGTCCTATGGGGACTTGCACCACAAGACTGGTGGCTCCCAATGCCACATGAATGTGTCTGGACTGGTAATCAGTGAAGAATAAAAAACACTCAACCTCCAGAACAGGAAGTTTCTTAGAAGATAGCTCAGTCTCCAGTCTTTTGGTCCTGTTTCTCAAACCCAAAACCTTTTACAAAAATGAACTTTGAAATAAAATTTCATAGATCTATTGGTAACCAATCCTCACAACTTCAGTAAAGATAATGGTTCTGTAACACATTGTCATAGCCCTCAAAAAGTCTCAAACTCATTAATCTCTTTGCATTCCACAGTTTATGAACTACTTCTCTCTTCCCCCTAAGAGATAACTACTTATCAGGTCTCCATATCATTCTCTCTCTCTCTGTCTCTTGTATTTTCCTCCAGTCCTTTTTCTTACAGCCATAGATATATGAAGTATATTTTGTTTCAGAAATTATGACCTAAAGAATACACACCTAGCCTCAAAATCTAAATCTATTTTAGAACTGAAGAAAAATTAAGGTTCCTGAAAAGTTGTCTGATTCTTCCAATTATATTTTCTGGTTTAAATAAGGTATTACCTCTGTCCTAATACCTTGCCCTGAATTTTTTGCTTGTCCAGACTTTCTGTAAAATAACATAGGAAGTAGTGATCAGAGACAGATCTTTAAGGTAAAAATAGACAGACAGACAGACAGATAAACAGATAGATGATAGATAGATAGATAGATAGATAGATAGATAGATAGATAGATAGATAGATAGATAGATGTATACACTCTGAAGCTTCTAGAAGCTTTGTCTGTGTGTGACAGAGGCAATGCCACCTGGCTGCAAGAAGGACCTGCCACTGGCCAAAACCTAGCCCATCAGTTACAGTGGAAGCACCTCTGGGATAACTAATTTAAGAATGGATAAAAACCCTGCACAATGTCATCCAGAGAGAGGAATGAGAATATATAAGAAAAGCAACTCTGCACACACCAAGGTCAGCATAGAATGAGGGGGAGGACATGCTCCAGGGATTGGAGCAGATTCCCTTGCAGCCCTTGGTGAAGACCACGATGAGGCAGTTGTGCCCCTGCAGTCCTATGAGGGTTCATGGTGTTGCAATGGATATCAAAAGGAGACTATAACCCCATGGGAAGCCTAGCCTCATGGAGAGAGGAGCCCACACTGGAGCAGGTTTGCTGTTAGGACCTATGACTTCATGTGGGACCCACTTTGGAGCAGCCTGTCCTTGAAGGACTGCGCCTCATGGAAAGGACCCATGCTGGAACAGTTCATGAAGAACTGAAGCCTGTTGGAAGGACCCATGATTGAGAAGTTTGTGAAGGACTGCCTCCCACGGGAGGAACCCCACACTGGAGCAGGGAGGAGTGTGAGGAATCCTCCCCCTGGAGAGGAAGTAGCAGAAGAGATAACATGTGATGACTGCACCACTGCAAGGGGATGGAGGTAGATAATTCATGAGTGAAATTAAGCCTGGGAAGAAGAGAAGGGAGGGGGGGGGAAGCTGTTTTAAGATTTAGTTTTTAATTCTCATCCTACTCAGATTTGGTTGATAATAAATTAAACTAATTTTGCCAAGTTAAATCTATTTTCCCATAATGACAATTGCTAAATGATCTCTCCCTGTCTTTATCTCAACCCATGAGCTCATCATCATATTTTCTCTCCCCTGCCCAGCTGAAGAGGGGAGTGGCAAAGCAACTTCAGTGGGCACCTGGTATCCAGCCAGGGTTAATCCATCACAAAGTGGCAGGAAGACTGCCAGGAGATATATTCATCATGAAACATTTCACTAAACTCAGAATTCTCATAAATATTTTAAAATAATGAGCATGGATATGACACAGTCTGAGGGAGTATTTTTGTTGTGTTATTTGGTTTTCTTTCTTTTTTTTAAAAAATCTCTTATTTTTCATTCATGTGCTAGATCAAATGTTCTTATAGGCTTGTAACCTTAGAAAACCTGGCACAATTTTGGGGATTACAAATTTTCACAGGCATGTTATTCTTTCTTATCTGTGGTATGGATCTGCATAATTTCAGCTTTAATAAAAAGACAATTTGCTGTAATTTTGCTTGCAATACATGCATCACTATATATGAAACAGATTTTAGGCTGTATTTTACACTGAATTAGAGACCCTATGTGTCAGGTCTTTGTTTGGATTAGCAAAGACTTCCAGAGCTTCAAGGACTTTTTAAATAATTTGTGAAGAACCTCGGCCTTAGAACTGGCTTATTTTGAAAGATATAATTCTCTCAAATTTACTAATGAAAGTGGTGGAAGATAACCAATTGATACTTTCTGGGTATAAGACTTTGCAGGACCAAAATATACCAAGTAATATCCTACTCCTTATTATAAGCACATATTCAAACTTCTAACTGGGTAATAAGAGGGTAGCTTGCCTAACTTTATGTGAAGTAAATAAAGTATCAGCTGCCTGATGCTGTGTTATGTCTGCTTTCTCAGGTTGTAAAAGAGGAGAAGGGGGAAAAATGATAACAGAAGTGTTAGGTTATAATATCTTTGGGTTTACTAATGGTCTTTTTATGGAAGTAAAGATGGAAAAGATGATGAATACTTGGGATAAGTGTTCTTCAACTATAGAGATGTCTTAAAATCTTTTATGTAGATCCATTTCCCATACCGTCAGATTTAAGAGCATCTCGTTCAATCCTGTAATAAAATCTTTCAGGACACTGAATATCTCCTTGAGCCTCTTAAGATATTTAAACTGTAGGATTGGGTTGCAGAAATAAATGTTATTGTTTTCAAAATAATTTTAATTATTTGAGGGTCAGTATTAAAACTCTAATTGTTATTCTTTGTAAGAATACACCTTTCTCACACTAAAGCTTGTTAGAACCTAGAGAAGCCAAAACTATCTCACACTAACAGCATCAAACAAACAAACAAACAAACACAAAAATCCAAAAATAAGTGAGAAGGAGAGCTTGTTAAAATAAAAGTCAGGTAATTAATAATTTAAACTGAATCTATTATTTTACATAAAAGTCAGGCAATTGCTAATCTTAGTATGGATCTGTGGTGGTTTACCCTGTTTTACTTGCATAATAAAGTGTTATTTTAGTAGTTAGCATAGTAATGCCATGCAGACTTCCATTTGTACAGTTGAATTTACATATTCAAAGATGGTTTGGTGTGAACTCAAGAAATTTAAATACAAAGTAGGACAGACATACTACAAGAAGGCTGTAACAATGAAAGAAAGAGTAAATTTCCCTAATATCATTTTCAAAAGTCTTTAAACTGTGATAAAAGAAGTTTTGTGCTTTCTAATGAAGCCATGAAAAAGACTTAGTAGGTGTGATAGATTAGAAAAATTATTCCTGCTCCTATTTTCAGCTAAAAAAAAAAAAAAAAAAAAATCTGTTTGGATTTTCAAAATTAGATTTGTATATCGATGTAAAATTAATCCTTGTACTTTGAAGATGCTCTCCTTGAAAAATCAAACAGGTTTCCTAGCCTCTTTCTCTTTAGGACAAATTTTCTTGGGTTTGTGTCAAAAAGGTTCCTGAATATCTGTTCTCCTGAAGTCCAGTAATTCTACTGTGTCTCTTGCTTATATCTCTCAGGACCTTAAACTCTAATCCCATGGTTGTGGTAGCCAAGACTGCCCTTGGCTTTATTCAGTGTCTTCATTTTTTGTGAGCAGCAGGTCCAGCAGGGCATTTTCTCTAATCAGCAGATTGATCACCTGTGTCAAAAATTGCCTTCAACATATTCTGGAATTCTCACAGATTGTTTGCACCAGCTCTAGTGCCCTTATAGCAGATATTAGGAAGATGTGAGCCTACTCTGAGTAACCAAGGCCTGTGTTAGTAAGGTTTTCTCCAGCCATCTAAAGTGGGCCTCATTCATTTACTCTGGATCCAGCGGTCTTAACAGAGACTTGTTACATCATCTGTGCTAGTCTGTCTTCTCATCCTTATCTTCTAATCACTAGTTGTCTACTGCTTTCTCTCTGACTCCAAGGCAGCTTTGTACATTTGAACTACTCCTTGATGTGAAACACAATCTCCTTGTCTTCCTACCTGTATCCATCCACTGCAATGCTCTGCTACAGAGATATCCCATCTTGTCTTTATAATCCAAATGACATGATAGCTCTGCAACTTTGCTTGGACTTCTTATTCATCCTGCTTCTTCTCTATATTATGTCCATTTTCATACAGGTATTTGACTTGACTTGGGCCTTAAGTCATATTCCATGTCTCTCCAGGTGGAGGAACAATCCCTGCAATGTTGCTGCTGAGATAGATTTATTTTGCCACTTGTGCCCTTACTTCTTTTCAGTTTAGGAAAACACTACCTAACATACATAATTTAAAGTATCTGTGTCCTAGGTTGCAATGTAAGATGTGCCCAAAATATGTATTCTATCACCATCTGTATGAGCAGTTGAAACTCAGTGAAACTTAGGCAGTGTTTCCCTTGCCCCCTCCCTCCAGACTGTCTTCTGTTAATGGCCCATCAATGCCCTGCTGCATGACTCATAGATAACTCCCTCCAGGAGCTATCTCTGTTTAATGGGCAATCAAGGACCCATTACAAAACTGATAAAATTATATCAGCCCATTGTAAGATGCTCTGCCCAGGGGGAGGAGCCAAACATTCCCACCTGGATATAATCTGGGATTTGGGACAGCACAGGCAGTCTTACCCACTGGATTCCCAGAGGACAAGAGCCACCAGACTTTTCTGTGGGAACACTGCTTCAACAAGACCACTTCATCTGGACTGCTACCACCACGGTGTCAGGTTGTATTCTGACTCTGTCAGTGATCTTTTGTACTATAGCATTTGTGGGTTTTGTTTTATTTTACCTTTTTTTTTTTTTTTTTTTTTTTTTTCTCCTATTAAATTGTTTTTTTCTGACTTGGAGTCTCTCGCTGGTTTTGCCTTCAAGCCAGCACAACCTGTCACTACATTAGCAAGTTTATTGGCAAAGGCACTCCTGCCTCACTGACAGATATCCCATCCCCACACAGCAGTGCTCATTGCTCACAGAGCAATGTGATCATAGAAGCCAAAGCATTGCTTCCAACATCAGGCCTGTGTTGTCTTACTCAAGGAGTGACTTTCTGCTGGAGCCTTCCCCCCCTTACTGGAAAGGCAGTCATCATCTGTCTGCCTGTAATGGTTTCTCATTCACTAAATTCTGCTTGCCAAATTTAGCGTAGTGATCTTAGTGTTTACTTTCTTTTTGTGGGAGAAGATCAGGAGAAAGCAAAGCAGGCTTAACTTAAAAATAAACAAATAGTTTTATTAATATGTTAAAAACATATTTTTCCATGAAAAAAATGGAAAAGAAAAATTGAAAAAAAAAAAAAACCAAACCCTAAAACAAAACAGAATGAAACTTCAAAACATTCTTCCCTTCCCCTACAAAACAATATAGAGAAACACAACCTGTGATTTTCAGTCAGTTTCATGATTTAAACATAATCTTTCATCGCTCTAAATTCCCATGGAGACACTCGCTACAAGACTACAACACTCTAGTAGCTTCCAATGTCACAGATCTGCAACTGCCTGGAATTTCTTGCACACTGTGCAGTCCCATCCATTAGCAGCCTTTCCCCTGGCTACTCATGGGTTTCTCAGCGTATTTGGGGTACTGTTTAAGAATGCTTCTTCCAGTACAAAACAAGGATTTTCTACTTCTATTTCTAAAATTTTCTCTATCTCAAAAGAAAATAGAGACCTCCTTTTACCACAGGAGCTAAGGGCTTCAAATCACTTTCTCTCTAAAACCATCTTTGTCTCAAAGGCTGAGACCTCCTTTTACTCCAGGAGAGAGGGGCTTTGAGATTCTCACTTAATCTCAATCATATTAATCCCTAATTTGATTAGACCCAGCATTCCACCAAACAACATTAAGATGTTACAAGAAACAGTCAATTTCTCCATAGTTTAGCCCAGAAAAGTCTGATTAAGAATTTCCACGTCCTCAATCCCTCTTCTATTAATCCTTTTCCGTTCTTTCACTCTTGCTCCACTGACTTCATGCGGTCTCTTTTCTGTGACCACTGTTTCTTTCTTCTCTCTCTCAGGGAATGGTTAGGCCTTGGAAGCTTCATGTATCTAGGAAAGGGTTAAATCTGCCCAGGCCTGCAGTGGCCATGTGATTTCTGCCCCAGGCAGCAGTCTCTCACTGCACTTTAGATCAGCCTGGTTTCCTCCCTCCGTTCTTTTTCTTTCTCCATCTGGAATCACGAGAGGAGGGGAATGGGGTTGAGGGAGGAGAGCTCTGTCCACCCCTCAGTGACAATTACGGTGGTTTCGGCCTAAAACGGGCCCATAGTTGTTGTCAGGGGCCCGGCAGAGATCCCTCCCTACTCCAGGGCTCTGGGGCTCTGGAGATCCGGGGAAGCCAAAAAAAACAGTTGATGTCAAGCTGCAACATCTCATTCCCCACTGGAAGCCAATGGAATCTGGCTAGGCCTCAAGGCCAGCTCCCCCCCAGAGGGCAGGGGGAGCAGCAGGCCCGACTCAGTGTTACCAGTTCAGCCGACCAGGAGGAAAAAAGGACCTGACCTGCACAAAATCAGGGTTTATATGGGTACTTCCCAAAGTCACATTTAACTTCCTCAGTGGTCAAAACTGAGATGGCATCAAAAAGATGCCAATATCCCAGACTAGCCCTCTGATAGGTCCCCGTCCTTTCTAAACCAATTCCAAGATCCTGACAGGGAAAAACACAGCATATTCTCTCTAACTAAAAACCAAACTGTGCTAACCCATGACCCTGCTTTAGCTTTCACTGCATCCCTTGGGCTCTGAAGAAGCCTCAGTGCACTTTGGGTTACCCTATCTTGGGTTATGTAACCTAAAAATATGTATTCTATTTCATCTACTGAAAGCCACTGGGGAGATGTTTTTTCCTTATCTCTTGTAACTCCAGGGGGGAAGGGGGCGGATGCCTCCTGATAATGGCCCAGCCATTAAAACCAGGTGGGGCAATGTTTCTTATCGCTTTCACCACTCCTCCATCCTCCAGGGAGATATCTTCTGATAATGGGCCATTAGGGCTCACCAATGACATGACACATTCCATCATCTCATTGTGAGATGCTCCAACCAGTGGGGGAGGAGCCAGCTGTTCCTAGCTAGATAAAAACTGGGACTGAAGACCACCAGGTATCCAGTTTTTCCATTGGTTGCCTGGAGGAAGACTGGACCCATCCTGCCACCACTGGACTTTCTACAGGACCATCTCCGTTACTTCAAGAGTAACTTTTTGCTTGATTCCTCCCTTGCCTAGATTGTACAACTAAATTGTAGAATAAATGTTAACTGGTTAACCAGTTTACCTCCTCCTGGCAGGCTGCTGCTATCCTTCCTGTGAAATTCAGGACTCAGCCTCATTTTCAGGCTGTCCCTTACAGTGCTCTTGACTAACTCAAGCCCTCAGCAATTCTGACAAATTAATGTGCTTTTTAAAGATAGTTCTGTTTCCACCACCAAACTGCTGGTTATATTCCTGCTACCTGAATACAGATCTCCCACAATACCACAGGTAAATATATATAGAAAAATATGGTTCATATCCTGCATAATCAGCAATCAGATAATCCCCCCAGGTCAGTGTAAAGAGACAGATATCCTGTGGAACTGCTCCTTTGTCTGGGGTTAGTAACACTGCTAATAGATGTATTAGCTATACAATTGGCCAATTCAAATAGGTGTACTTGTCGATACAACTCTGGTTTTCATTCTGTGTGACTTCTAACAGCTAACAAAATTATTAGGCAGCTGTCATTTAATCAGTCCTTTCCTAATTAGGGTGCTGATGTAAAATTTAGAATGAAATCACAAAAGTTATTTCACTGTTAGAGTGACTGATGTGATACAAACATCATCAGCATTTGTTTAAAAACAGCCAAATAAAATAGTTATAAATTTGTATCTAAGAAGTACAATTAAATTAAAATATATAGATCAAAGACAAAGGGAAAAAGTGATAGTCTTTTAAGTATGAGAGATTATGAAGAAAAAACAAGTCTCATGGTAACTTTCTTAAGTTAATACAGATTTTTTCAGGAATTTCTTTAATCATATTGAATATTTTGTTGAATATAATAGCTGAAACAAATTTATAAGCCATATATGCTGGTTTTCACTGTGATAGAGTTAATTGTCGTTGTAGCTGAGTATGGGGCTGAAAGCAGTGTTGTTAACGTGGTTATATTCCATTATTGCAGAGCTGGGCTTACACAGGGTCAAAGCATTTTCTGCCCCTCACAGCACCCCACCTGTGAGGAGGCTGGGGGTGCAGAGGGCCTGGGAGGGGAGAAGAGGAGGGAAGAGGGGACATTGGAAGTGATGGTATTTTTCTCTCACAAGTAAACATCATGGAGTGTGCATCATGGAGTCCTGCTTTCCTGGAGGTGTCTGAACACCTGTCTGCCTATGGGAAGTGGTGAATGAATTCTGAGTTTTGCTTTGTTTGTACATTCATTTTTTTTTAACTTTCCTGGTGAAACTGTCCTTATCTCAACCCATGAGATTTTTCATATTTACTCTTCTGATTCTCTCCCTCATCCCACTGGGAGGAAGAGATCGAGTGCCTGTGTGCCAGCTGGAGTTAAGCCCTGACCGTCCTTCCTGGTACCTAATATGGGGCTTGAAGAGTTTGTGTAAATGATATATTGGCCAGAGTGTACTGGAAGGTCTTATCTATCAGCAGTTGCAGATCACAATGCTGATTCATCTGTTCTCAATATAAGTTCATCTGATCTGTGCCATGGTCTTTTTTTGTCATAAGAGTTAAAGACTGATGTTGGCTCTTGCATTTTTCTGTGATTACTGATATTTTACCTGGGAGGTTTGTTTTTAAAACCCTGAGCTGCAACTTAAAATCTGCATACCATGCTCTCCAAATAGTAGAAATATAAAAGCACAAAATACTTTCTCATTAAAATCCAGTACGAAATTAGCCTAATGTGCTGTGATTTAGCACACAGTTAAAGCTACATGATTAGTGATATTTTTTATATAATGTGTTTTCATTCTGTCAACCATAGTGCAAAAGTACAGTTTTTAGGAAGGCAAAATTCTGGCAGCACTTGAAAGAAACCTAAGGTTTTCATATCATATGATATCATATATGATATGTATGTTTTAAATCACATGTCAGTGGTGATATTTTCAGATAACCATACCCCAAGATCACAGGTACCCATTTGCACCAAGAATTTTTTAACATACTAATGAAGCACACGTATACTATATGATTTTTATAACTTCTGGCACATATACTAATAATCTGTACTAAAATTAAGATTTTCTTAGTTGCCCAAGTGACCTTAAAATTTAAAAATATTCCTTGATCATACAAATGTGTATGCTTTGCAGGTGTGTGCTCAAACACATATATATTCTATGTATATTAGAATACATGTGTGTACATTCAGCCTTTGTTTCCATCCCACCCCAAACCAATTCATATGCATACCGTCTATTGTAATGCTCATCCAAAGTCTATCCATTACTTTATCTAGACTAGAAAAGACAAAAGACTTGCTTTGTGCAAGACAGACAGCACTTAGGGTAGCCATGCAGACTGCCTATCTAAAGTTCTCTTAGGCTGGCTCTGGAGCTCCTGTGACACTGGCGTGCTAAATTGCAATAAGGCTTTCTGCCTGCTTCACAGATGGCTCTGAATGCAAGCAGCCAAGGCACACAACACTGTGCATTTGTACAAGCCAAAATTCCCACATGGTCTATTTGGAGTTGCTTTTTAGGCAGCTTGGATTTTGATCTGTTTTGTGTTATCAAAACCATAGTGTCTGCAGCAGTCCGTAGCATGGCTGAGGATTTTTGTTACATTTTTGTGAGCCTACACAGCCTTGATGGAATTTGCACTTATTTCCTTATGTAGTAAAAATTTTCAAAAATATATGGGCCAATCACCTTGCATCAGCAAGGTATCTTTTACAAGTAGACTGGCCCTCTTGTCCCTTTTCTATATCCAAACTTTTTTTTTGCAAGTCCCTGTGTAATGATAATCCTTCCTGATTTATTCAAAGACATCTCTTGAAGCTGTACTCAGATTTGTCAGTGTAATCACCCAGGCCTTTATAAGAGGTAACAGGAGTGGATGAGAATCCTTGAGTACATAGCTTCCATCCAAACATTCTGATAATTTTCATATTAAATTTTGAAAACTAAGCTTTCTGAATGACCTGAAAAAAAAACCCAAAAAAAACCCAAAACAAAAAAACAAAACAAAACAACAACAACAACAAAAAAAACAAACAAACAAACAAACAAACAAAAAACCAAAAAAAAACCCTAAGAGGTAATTTCATGCTGTCTCCATTTTGTTGTGGGTGGTAGATATCCATTGTCAAATACTGAAAGGCTCTCATTGTACTATTCTGCTTTTGACTGTCGTGTTCCACATTTTATTCAGGAACAAAATTACCCTAATATTGGAGAATTATTTAACAGAGGACTCTTTTGGAGCCTGTAATTCTTATCGCATTTTGAAGAGAATATTGGTCCATTCAAAGAGAATGGCCCTAAACCCTGTGCATGTAGTTTAGTATCAACTACTAATAATTTAGGTTTAGCAAGATCTCGAAAGATTTGTCTTTGATACTGAAGAATACAATTAGTTTCTGTCAGTTGATTGAAATAAGAGTATTGGAATTCAGTGACAAAATAATTTGGTATCTATGGTGGAATGGTGATTAGAGCTGAAAAGACAATTGCGAGGAAATATTTCAATTAAAATAAAGTTTTAGATATTTTTCAGGTAATTTTCATCTTCATGATACAGTGTGTGTGGAATTTACAGAGATATTTTAGTCAGTAGATGAAAGCACTTAATATGTGTTATGGGATATGTATAAAAATGATTATGTAAATGTGATGATTAATTTAAAAAAGCATTTTCAAGATGGTTTCATTGTTAAGCCCATTTGCAAATAGTTTTCCTGTCAGCCTTGGTTTTAGAAAGGTTTGCTTTTTTAACAGTGCTTCCTTAATTATAAAAATGGAAAATGTTAATTTTTGTCTTTTGATTTCTGCTGAAACAAACAATTTTCTAGTTGTCAATTTGACATAACTGATTTGAAGTAATCTTAAGGGGAAATATATAATTGGTATCTTATTGGTATCTGATAATCTCATTGAAGCCTGATAACCAACACAAAACTAATAGTTCTTACAGGGATTTCTGCCGGCATCAAAGCTCAGAAGGAATAATGCTATTTTCTGGTGGTAGTGTTGCAGTATTTCAGTAGAAACTGTTCATGGATCTTGAGGTATATTAGTACTTTTTTTAACCTCGGTTAATAAAGCTCCATAAACCTGATAAATCTCAGCTTATCAGTTTGATTATTCTTTTTTCCTAAAGTCCACAGGACCAAAGGATTTTCCCAGTTAACATCTACACCCATTGTCTGCCTGCCTCTAGTCAAGTTTTCAGGTTTATGTTTCCAAACCGGATATAAAATATATGAAAGATAATATCACAATACAGTTATGAAGGATGTGATAAGAAGTTAGGGAAGAATTTTGAGGAAGGAAGGTGACAGGTAGTTAAAGAGAGGAAAACAAAATACAAGAAATCTTGTGGTCTTGCAATACAGAAATGGAAATAGTCCTACTTCCTTAAGTAGGTGCAGAGTCAGAACCTCAAGAAACACCATTCCCAGCTGTAATGCTATCGTGCCGTGCCTTTCATGCTAAACAAGCAGCTCCAGAGAACTAGCAGCTGCCATAAAGACACGCATGATCGGAGACACAGAGAACAGAAGATACATGTGAGAGAGGTTAAAGGGGTTCTCTGATAGCATCAGTCATCATCTGAATTAGGCTGAACATTTCAGCAGCGTGATTGTTGCCAGAATTTCTACTGACATTAGAGAAAAGATGATAGAGTGGATAATGAGTCAATATAAGAAGGATATCCTCCAAAATTAGAGAGCTACACAGGAGAACTCATGAAAAATCAGCTTTGAAATTATACCTTGCTTTGAAATTATACAATATGGGCTGATATCACAGGGCAGCTGAGGATGTAGTTCATATTTGCATTGCAATTGGAGAGTGCTTTGAAATAAATGGAAAGATGAAATTATTTGAGAAAGGCATAGCAGTTTTTGTTTATGTTGTTTTAATTCTTTTGCTAAAAATCTTTATAGTTCTTTTTTAGTAAAACCCAGCACTTGGTGGTTTAAATACCTTTCTAAGAGATCACTTTAGCTGTGAATGTTAAGATGCTGAGTAAATTTTTTTTAAGTCTTAAATGAAGATCAAATGTAATAATCACATGGTATAAGAAGTATTATTAACCTAGAGGGGACATAAATCTTGAAGAGTATATTACTGGACGTAATCAGTAGTTTTCTTCACAAAGCTGTACAATGTTAACAATATATTTTCAAAATTTGAAGATGGATACCAAAACATTCTTGGGAAATACTGTATTGTTTGTTTGTTTGTTTGTTGTTTTTTTTAATATTGAAATAATGCATATTTTTGATACACTATGTAATGTGTTGTAACACATTAATTTGGTTTATATTGTGTTTCATTTTTATATTGGGGTTTGTAATGTTTTTCTATTGTGTTCCCTGTTTCCCTTGGAAACTGTATCCCGTGGTTTGTCCCTGATGGGCCGCGCCCATCCCCCACACTGGAATGTAACCCAACTCTGTTCCACTCCCACTTTATCCCTGATTGGGCAGTGGCTTGTCCCTGCCTCTGGGCCCGTATCCCCTGCGAAAAAGCCCTGGAAGAGGTGGGAGAGGGCTCGCTCTGGCGCCGGCGTGGATGGGAGAAGAGCTACAGCCCGCAGGGCAGGACTCTAGAATAAAGCCGTGATATTCCCCCGGTGAGAGAGCAGGCTCTTTCCTTTTGCCATCGGCAGTCGTTTGGTCTAATAAAGAAACACCACAGTAATGGTTCTGATAGCTATGTCTGGTAGGAGTTATTTCTGTAAAATGCTTTTTATCTGCTTGCTTCTTCATCCTGGTCATCTAATGACATGTATATAAATACATCTATAAAAATAAATATTGAATTTGTGCAAATACAATTAATAGAATATCAAATTGTAATTGGTCTTGGGTATCTGTATCCTTGTGTAATAATAATTAAGTGATTGTATTTAAGTCATGAATAAAAAAATACTTAGCATATTGTGGCAGTCTTCGTTATGAATTGTTTTGTGTCAATTTCTGTGCTTGTCCCATCTTCCTCAGGTAACAGCTGGGAATAATCCCCATTGCAGGACAATAATGTTGTCCGGTTGCCCTGTCCAAGAATAAATGTTTCTTGATCAGTTATTCGTACCAACATATTACACTTGCTTCTGTGTTTTTTAAAAACAAAAGCTCATAATGCCAAGTTAACTTGCTTATTTCAACATGGAACAGCATAACCCATAACTTGTTTTACAAAATTTAATCTATTTTGATGTAACAGGGCTTTCCATTGCAGAGCATGTTAAACTTCCTTTCTTCTGAGCCTAAATTACTTCAGTGCTGAATTATTTACAATAAAATATTTTTGTTTGCTTGCTTTTTCACTGCCTCAGTGTTTTACTGGGTGAAACCCATGGATGCTCACTAGATGGTGTTCTTTTCTTCACCTGAAGGAGACTGGTTTCTTACTCTTACTCTGGTTTCTTACTTTCTTACTCTTTGATAAGCTTCATGCTGAACTATATTGCTTCATTTCAAGAAATCAGTCAATTCAGGGAAGTATTAACTCCATATGTACCACACAAATACTACCCTTAGTACATTAAGACAACATATAAAAATCTCGGTGATTAAAAGAGTTGATCATCTTGTAGCATGTCTTTCTGTTTTTAGATGATAGTTGCTGTCAGTATGTGAATAATATTGTAACTGCACTTGTTGTGATCAAATCCTATAGGTCATCAGTGACTGTTCAAAGGGGGCAGCACCCAGCAGCTGATGGCAAAATGCAAGTACCCATTTACAAATCTGCAACTCTGTTAGATTCCAGAACCACAGCATGTTTGAAAACTAATGTGTGGTTTTGTTTTTTTTTTTTTTTTTCTAAATTGATGCATAACATCTGTTTAGGCTTCACATACTCTTGTCAAATAATTATGAATTTGTGCATTATGGATTACATCATGAATCCCAGTAATAAAGTGAAGAATGACCAGATGCTAAAACCATATGACACCACACGGTGGACTAAAACATAAAGTTTGGTATTAGGATTTTACTGTTGCAATATCATGTCTTAATAATTTATGATTCAATGACATTTAGTCCTTTCACACCTGTTTTGAATTTCTATACACCTATTATACAAATTCTCCTTTATACTGCCTCACAACCCCCAGCTTGAAAAAGGAAAAGGCCTTGGTTTCATGGTTTGATGTTTGTTGGTGACTGGTGGGAAATTTAGGTTATGGGGTTGGGTACTATATTGTAAATCTTTTCTTGTCCTTTCTTTTCTCCTGGTGCTCTCAGCACACTTTGTTTCCCTGGCCATACACAAAATATCTAATAAAGACACCAGAAGAGAGACCATTTATATTTCAAAGCAAACAGAGACCTCTAAAAATGACCTTTCTAGTCAGTGCTCTGGATAGAAATCCTTAAAAGTATATGGCTCCTCTGCAGTTGCAAGAATGATTATTTTCAGCATAAAACTGTCCAGATTCTAATCTCATTTTTGCATGTCTAATAAAGAGCTTTTTTATATTTCGCAACTGCAAACAGCTAAATGAGACAGCTGGTGCATAATGACATACACATCCTTTTTTTTGTATGGAACTGGCACTTTGCATTGGAATACAAATGTCTTAGAATTACAGAAATAGCTTTTCATATAGGACCACTTATATTTTTAATTTACAGGATGTAAAGACCAAATACCATATAAGGCAACTGATGTGTGATGGCAGTCTATGCAGAATTATGATCACTACATGGGTCCCAGACAGCAGGTAGTTAATAATGCAGATTTCAATGTTTTTGGCAATTTTTGCTTCAAAGGACACTGTAAGAATATTAAGCTCAAAGATATTTTATTCATAATTTCTTTAACCTTCATTTGATACAGTCTGATATATATTGTTAGGTATTACTTGCTGCCTCATTAGTATTTCACTGGTTGAGCACACTGAAAGGAAATGGGTGACATTCACCAAATTCTCACATAATACATATAAATTCAATTTCTCTTGCTACTTTTGGATGGAAGAATGTAAGAATTAAGGCAAAATTACAAGTAAAAAACCAGGCTATTTTTATAGAGCGTATTATCTATACTGAATGTGTGGTAAATATATTTTGATTTATTTCACAGCAAAAATAGTCATCTTCTCCAAATCCTACTTACAAATTGAATAACAACTATGTCCAAAAACAGTAACTGTAATGCTTCCCATCTCTGAAAGGAGTTTTGAAGTTGCCAATTTCAGACTTTTTTTCTTTCCAGGAAAGGTAGTGAAAGGCAGAAAGAATTATAATTACTTATAGTCACAGCAGTGATGAAAAACATGAGTCATTCAGGTTTTCCTGTTTAGTGGATTGCCATTATCAAGGATTGGATTGATATGGAACCATTTATGCTTTAGAGGGATGCCCTCTAAATGGTGACATCTGATTACATATGCATTATAGAGACACCTACTTGGTAGTACACTTCTCTGCTTCCCTGTGCTTAATTCTTTAGAGAGATATATATTTATTATTATTATTATTATTATTATTATTATTATTATTATTATTATTATTTTATTTTCCCCCCAGGAACTCACAAATTAGTGTTGTAGGATAAAGACTATTTAAAGCATCACTCAGGTAAGTAAGGGCCTGGCTACATCTAAGAAACTCCTTAGATGGCTAGTATGTGCTGTGAAAATGAACCAAGTACATTTGGGCAGGATGTTTGTGTGTAGTTCACCCAAAATACACAGCCTATATCTGCCCTCCTGTAATGGTCTGGGTAGACATAGAAAAGTAACAAAAAAGGACAAACAAAATTGTAGCTTTACACCCATGTTGCCCATTTGAGGCAGAACAGAATGTGGTACTAACCCAGGTAAATTACCTACAGAAAATCAGAGATGGGCTTGGAGTGATAGGAATGAAGAGGCTTTTGGTGACCTGCTGAGGTGGAAAGCAAATTACTGAAAATAGCAACTCTTTGGTGAGGTGGAACTTATCTATCTATATATCCATCCTGGTGCAGAAGGATGAGCCAAAGGCCTACTAAATTTAAAGGCCAGGCCACCAGCCAAGACATGGACAAGTCAACCAGCTGGAGTCTTGTTTTCCTGACTCTATGGTACCAACCACAAATGGACCAGTGACCTTGGTTTTGGTGCATGTACAGAGAGGATGTACTTCTCGTAGAGCAGAAATTGATGTCCGCCCACTATCCTCCTCCAGCATAGTAAATAAAGTTGGAAAATTATTTCATTGAGTGTTGACATTCTGATTCTGCAGCTACCACACTCTAAGTGCCTTAATGGCAACACACAATGAGATGTCCTGGTTGAATATGCAGAAAACCACTTTTGTTTTGACTTATTTCTGGTGGAAAATTTGAGTTTAACAAGTCTCCTGACAGTCCTCATAATGCTAGAGCATCTCTAATTTACTCAAGCATAATGGCTATTGAATCAGTGGATTTTTTTTTTTTTTTTTTTTTTTAATTTTACTTGGACTGACAAAAGTCATAAATAACTCAGTCAGAATTCATTTTGAGATTTTGAACAAGATAAAGAAAAATGATCCACCCAAGTGCTAGGGTCCACTTGGTCAAAAAGTCGGAACACAGGCAAATGAGTTGCTGACTAAGATCAGTGAAAGTCTGAGAAATTGCCGTGAGAATGATACAAGGCATGACTATGATCTGTCATGGACATCCCAGGGAGTTCCTCTCCCCATATTTGGGCATTAAATATCTCTGACATTGTTTTGCTGTTTATCCATTTGTTATAACCAAGGGAATGATCCACAAGAGCTGATGATCTTACATATAAATACAAAACTCTACAGTCACAGATGAGCCACCAGTTTTCTTGGCTGATTATAGCTAAAAATGAATCAAGTGTACTTTTTATTTTAAGGAGATTATTTTGTAAAACATTTAATGGCTTAATACAGAATATTAGCTACAAACAGCTACCTGAAATAGTTGCAATATAATTGGTTATACATGTATTGGAAATTTGCTGAGAAAAGGGGATTATAAGATATTTAGGTCAAACACCTGTACTTTTTCTCCATTGTCTGTTAGAGCACAGCAATAGAGAAGGTATGTTAGCTGCCCCATATCCATTCATTATAAAGACCAGGAGCTGTATGAATTTGGCATTCAGGTCATTACCTATCAAAATATTATCTGGTTCTTGAGATATTTGAGAAAATCAAGACACATAGCTTCACTGAGAGAATATATATGAGCATTTTTGGAAAGTGTTAAGAAAGGTTGCTCTTTCCCTGGGAATGCAGTTGAGATGATGATGCGCAAGCAAAACACAAACGTGTCAAAGTTAAGCACTCCTTTTTTAATATATTCAGTTCTCTGGTAGTCAAAAACTTGAAGTAGATGAGAGAAGTCAATGCTTAAATAAATTAGAGAATATTGATTCCTATGATGGGAACTGTCAGATGAAATATGAGCTGATCACCAGAGGCTCTGAGCTGGAGTCTGAGCTGATCTGAGATCTGATCCACATCTAAGCTCCTTTTGGAATCTCTGGAAAAATAGTGCTGCTAAGTGATCCTCCTGATTTTAGCAACAGAAATTTCACTTCAAAAATGTGAAGGAATGAATTCTAGCTGTATACACTACAGACACAGAAAGGCCAAACCCAAGACAATGCTAGTCATTCCACAAGTATTTACAGTTTAGGAAGAAAGGCTCACTTCCACAGGGTGATTTATTGCCCAATGTCACAAAGATCAGCTAAGTCAGAAAGCAACACAGCTAAGTCTCATTCATGGTATGTAAATTGTCTTCACTTTTCTCAGATAATTTAACATTTCCCAAATTTAAAAAATGCAAGAACAGATCCTCCAGCTGGACTAATTTTCCTTCCAGTTCCCAGAAGTTTATGAGGTGACAACTGTATCAGACAGAAATTCCAGGCAATGCTAGTGCCAATATCTGACTCCAGGGCAAGTGGAGGACTGTCACTTAGGTACTCTCCTCAGCTAGTATGTGCCACTAGTTTACCTCAGCCACAAGATCATTGAGCTACTAGATGACACTGTAAGCATTTCTTTGCCTCCAAGGGAACTGTTGGAAATAATCATTGCTCCCTTCCCTTCTTCTAAATTAGTTTTTTCCTTCACCATAAAATAAGACTGAGTAGAAAATATTGAATTTAAATAGCTCAGAAAATTAGTACAGGGATTTTTACTAAACATGGGGAAAAATGGTATTTCCAGATACAATTGTTTATTGTTTTCTAGTACAGCAAATACTGAAAACTAATGAGAAATGGTAATTATTAATTTCTATGTTGCATTTAGTGAATACTGCATTGTGCTATGCACGTTTTTCCCTTTTAAATATGCAAGTTGGATATACAATGGTAAATGAGTAGGGAATATGACTTGAAGTAGTATAAATGTGAAAATGTATCTCATAAGTTATGAGAGAAGGATAGCAGTGCATTTTAGCATTTTGCCTTCCAAATGATCCTAATGCTGTTACAGGCAAATATCATTTAATTTACCTCTGTAGTACAGCTGTCTCTGACAATACAGTGGAGCAATTGCTGACTGCAACATTATGCAGGCTTTTAAGAAAAGCAATGAGTGTTATATATAATTGAAAAGCAGAGGAGAATTTATTCAAATGTAAATTAATGGAATAGAGGGAGTTTGCAGGGAACTGAAGCTTTATAACTCCTGAAAGTGATGACATGGGGGTTTTAGCAACAAAAGGATCTGAAAGACATGCACTTAAATCTCATTTGAGATGCATCATCACTAATGGCATAGTGCCTTTTCATTCTTTCTGGGGATTTTATCTTACTATAAATGTCAAACAGCAGAAATCTTTTAAATCACTTGACTCTGTTGAGTTTTTTGTTAGAACATCTACTTTAATGATGAGTTGTCAGTAAGCCTAATTCATAAGATCTGATAATATTTCAATCTAAGGTAATGTGAATGATTTTCAGTGACGTGTATGTATACAATTATATCCATGAAAATGCCGTAACTGCAATTACAGATCAAGTATTTGCCTGTAGCTGTGGCTGGCAAAATGCCTGATTTCCCTAGTTTGTTTACTAAATTGTACTGTATGAAGTTTCAAATCAGGCATTATTATCTTCAAATTTTAGAATAGCATCTGAATAGGTGTTCAACATATAGAGGAGACAATATTAAATATTTTTTCTCCCCTCTGTTCTCATGTTAATCAGAACTTTGACATTATCTAATGTAATTAAAAGCATAATTATTTTGGAAGAAATTTGGGGCTGGCTCTGCACGTGGTGTTTGGAGCTAACTGCCAGGTCTGGATTCAGTGGAGGCAGGTCAACAATTTGTTCTACAATGAGAAATTTCTGAATCAAGTAGGAAGGAAAATGGCAATATGAAGACTGCTGGCACTTTTGTTATAACTTGCTATTGAGGCATGAAGTACTCATTGCCAAGTGGCACCTGCAGCTGAAGAGAGGCTTGTGCTGAATGCTTGAATGAGAGTTGGAAGTAGGAAATAATATAGTCTGTGAATGCAGCAAAATGCCTGTAAATAAACATTCATCCATTTATCTCTAATGTAGTTAAAGTATTTATCCATAGGAGGGAACAACAGTTTTCTCCTGGAGCAAGGTTTGAACACTCCCAAAGATTTCAGTGCAACACTATGATTTTTCACAATAGTCAGGACTGTATCTGTGATGAAGTCACATTGTTTTTTGCCCCTACTTAGGACAGGATCTTTCTACACAAGCCTGACATTTAACAGGAAGAATGTCTTTTCAAAATAATAAAAGCAGCTATAGACTTCATTTTAATGCTTTTGATATAGGTCATAACCTTGAGTCTTATCCTTGAGATAAGCTGACTTCCTGCAAGAGTGTTATCAGGATCTTTCTTAACCACTGGTAGAATAAACTCTGAAGAGGAGTTGAACAAAGGTTTTGGAAACTCCTAACTTGACATGTGTTGGGGGTTAAGTTTTCCTGTGGAATTTTTTTCCCCCCATAAGTTGCTAGGAGACTAAATACTAATAGTTAAAGGGTGCTCAACCCGGACAAAGGGAGTTGATCACTTAGTTTTGGGGGAGGGAAAACTTAGTTTTGGGGGAGGGAAAAGGCTCCCGGGAGCAGAGGGTGGTGGGCTCACTGCTCTCGGTTTTTTCTGGGGAGGGCGGTTGGGCGACTGGGAGCTGTGTGGATTCCATGGTTAACGGAGGGGTCTGGTCCTGGGAATTCTACCATCTGTTGGAGGGCCCAGGAATTCGGAGTTTCTTCAGTGCCCTGCTGGATTTTGGGTCAGCCCGGGTCCAGCTGCTGTGGGTTCTCCGGCACTGCCCACTTTGCCTGCCAGGGCACCCCCTGCCTGCCGAGGACAATCCACCGCTTCCAGCTTCCAGCCATCAGCACCGGAGTTCCCATCGTTTGCCCCTCGGGGTTCTTGGTTCTGTTTTACTATTATTATAATTGCTGTTGTTGTTTGTCTGTCCTGTTATATTTACTAGTAAAGGACTGTTACTCCTTTCCCCATAGCTCTGACTGAAAAGGTTTTTTTTAATCTTCCAAATTATAATAACACGGAGGGAAGGATTTGAATTCCCCATTCCTAGAGAGGCCTGCCTCTCCCTAGCAGACACCTGTCTTTTCAAACCAGGACAACATGTCACATAATTGATAGTATGAACTGTATAGTTGTAATGGTTTTACGTTCACTAAATTCTGGTTTTAGTACTTACTCTTTCTGTGGAGAGACTAGGAGAAAAACAAAGCAGGCCCAACCTTAAAATTAAAAAACAGTTTTATTAACACACACTAAAAGAATAGAAAAAGAAAGTTGGGGGGAAAAAAAAGTAAAACAAAACAGAATGAAACTCAAAAACACTCTTCCCTCCCCTTACAAACTATTCACTTTCTTACAAAAGAACAGAAAGAGACAAAACTTGTAATTTTCAGTCAGTTTCACTATCTGACAAGTCTTTCATCAATTCATTAGGGAAGAGTCTCTCTTAGAGTTATGGATCCCACTGACGACTTAGAACAGTTCTCTTGTGGGTTTTTAACTGTCACAAAAACAACGGCCCAGAGAAACCTGCCTTTGTGACCCTCCCAGGAGCAGGTTCCCAAGCTGCTTATGGGTCATGGGTCTTAGACTTTTGCATACTAGGGGTGTCACCTTTTAAAGATTAGTAACTCCAAAGCAAAAGATTCTTCATCTCAAGGTACAGAGATACCTTCTCACTTCTTCACTGGCACAGGGGCTTCTCATCTTTATCTCTGTTCAAGCAGTTTATAGGATTAATATTACGTAGTCCATCACAAACACCTTTGCTCAAATCCACACACAAATTGAAACAATCATCTCCCCAAATGCATATCTCTCCCATGATTTAAAGGAATGATCTAAATATAGAGTTCATTTCCATGGCTCAAGTAAGAATGGAACAACCAGCTCTTCAACCCTCTGTCCCAATAGTCTTTTCACTCTTGCTCTACTGACTTCATGCTGCTGTTCTCTATGTTCACTCTGTCCTTTCTTACTCTCTCAGAGAAAGGCCAAGCTCTGGAAGCTTCATGTTGCTAAGAAAGAGTTAAATCTGCTTGGAGTCTTTGCCTCTCCCTCTGTAGCTTGTGGTGTTAGATGTTCAAGGCCACGGTGGTGAGGGAGGAAGAACTCACACAGAAACATCAGAGATCAGAGCACCCGGGCAGTCCGGAATCACAAAAAAACCAGGCAAGATCATAAATGCCTCCTCAGCCCACCCCTTGGTGTAAATTGGGGCAGCCTCAGCCTAAATGGTGCCCATAGCTCTTATCAGGGCCTAGCAGAGATCTCTCCCTGCTCCAGGGAAGTTTAGAGAAAGTAGTTGTTGTAAAGCAGCAACCTCTCCTTCCGTCCCGCCCGCCCCGGGAGCCGATTGAATCTGGCCAGGCCTCAGGCCAGCTCCCCCCCAAAAAGGGGGAGCAGCAGGCTCAATTCAATGTTACCTGTCTCTCTCTGGCCAAAGGCAAGAAGGAAAAAGGCCCATCTACAGGAAATCAATGGGTTTTATATGGTACTTCCCAAAGTTGCAACCAACAATTTTCAGTGGTCAGAACAGATGCCAATATTCTAACTAACCCTCTAATAGGTCCCTGTTTTTTCTAAAGCAATTCCCAGGTCCTGACCTGGAGAATTATTCTACATTCTTCTATAACTAAAAAACCAAACTGTACTAACCTGTAGTGGTGTGAGAGTTGGATATATATATTTAAACAGGATTCACTAAAATAACCACGTTGCCCTATTTTTGTAAGAGAGCCTATCTGTCGTAATATTTTTTGCTCCTTTTCTGTCTGTTTTTACCATTCTCTGTTAGGTTATCTGCTGCATTTTAGGAGATTGGGAATTAAATATTTTCATTAATAGAAGTCCAGAGACTTTAAAACCTCTGACCTTTAAATCTTGAACATAAGAGTCAAAGTAGAAAGTAGAAACCAGGTTGCATAAGCATGTAGTAGAGTTTCAAGAGGAGAAATTGCATTGTTTTGACCCAATAAAAATAAAAGGGCAAGCACAGAAAATGCAGAAGAAAAGTATTTTTAATAAAGTTTGGCATTCCCTAAAACTTTTTTTTTAAAAAAATATAGTCATGTGCTTAAGTTCTCTTGACTTGTACAGGTTCATGGAGGTTTTTTTAAATTCTATCAAAAACAAATGTTTTAAGTCATGAAAAATCTGCTTCTAGCTATGCTCCAAAGTAGGATTTTATATCTGGAGTTTTATCAGCAAAGACCTGTATGATCACCACTTTTGGTTTTACAGAGTTAGAGGGTGCTTGGAGATAAATTTCTCATATCTCTGTGGTTTTAATGCTCTTTTGTGTTCCGCTTGAGATTTTTAATCCCTTTTTTTTTTTTTTTTTTTTTTTTTTTTTTTTTTTTTTTTTTTTTTTTTTTGGTGGAATCTCTTCTTCAGTAAAAGCAACAGCATGCATACTTGAATGATGCTATTACCTTCATCAGTCTACTAACTAGATTTATTCTTTACCTCTTACCTTATTTTTTTACCTCCTGAAAACAGTTAGGAATTCATGCTCTTATTAACCAAAACAAAAAAGTGGTTGGAAAATAGCTATAGAAACTCTTTCTCCCTTTGGCTTAGATATTGGAAGAGAAAGCCTGCTCTGCTATTCTGCATCAAGAGTAACTTGTTTTAAGGCTGTGATAAGGGAGTGACAAGAATGACTCTAAAATATCTGTGCAAAGAAGCCCTCTATTTCAAATGGAGGATGATTTTTCAGAGTTTGGGTAAGCACTGTTTTTTCCTTTAACAGCCCAATGACCTTTCCTGGATATAAAAATTTTTGAGGCATGTATTTCAATTATAGTGTTACTTAAGTACAACACTGTGTAACACTAGATGTTTTCAGGAAAAACAAGCTACAATTCAAAGACAAAAGCAAGAACAGGGGCTGCTTAAAACACTTTTCTCACAAGAAAAAGTACGTGAGAATCTATCAGGATCATCTGTGATCCAACATACAGATTAAATCTCATATTAAATACCAAGTATCATAATGTACTTGCTGGGAAAATGTGAAAACAGAATGCAGCTCTTCCAGGGGAAAAAAAAAAAAAAATAAAAGAAAAAAAAAAAATCTGACTGATAATGCTTCTCTGCTCTGTGACTTACAAGAAATGCTGGAAGACCTTGACAGACTTCTGATGGCAAATTAATTTGAGTCTGGATTCAAAGGTTAGCACACAATATCATTTTAATTGCTACCATCCTGATTCTTTATAGGAAAAAAATGTATTCCAGATTATTCAGTTTCAACTTTGTCATTGCTGTATAAGTAGAGGCTTTTCATGTCATGATCCACTTTATATTGTGATGCCAGCATAGTACCAGAATTTTCAGGAAAAGGCTTTTTTTTTTTTTTTTTTTAAACCTCTGATATTTAAAGAAATAAAGTAATTAATTGATGTGGAGATGAAATAAATAAGTCATTTCACCTTTCTACCTCTTATCCCTAAAGAACATAACTTCAGAGATCCTTGATGTTGCTCAAAGTTGACAGAAAATCAAAAGCACCCTTCCAAATATGGTCAGATTTTCCTCACAATTTTGATTCATGTCATGAGCTTTTATTTCCAGCAGCACAAATTCTTTTTCATTATTATTATTTTTGTTCTAAACATGTGAGAAAAAATTCATAGTGTGAACTGAAATATAAACGGTTAAAGCCATTGAGATGCCTTTGAGAAGGATACATTGGAGTTTAAAGAGGATTATTGATATTGAAGGGGATTTTTTGAAGTTCCCTGACATATGAGGAGTGATTATCATTACTGCAATGTCTTATTGCAGAAAATACAGACCTTCTTCTAGCACTATGTTAGCTCTCCAAGTAATTTCTAAATTAATACCAAAAGCAATTTTATTAGTGAGTGGGAAGCTAATGAGGAAGGCACTCTCCTTACATTTAATAAGAAAATTTTGGTAGTCCTCTTAAGAAACTTGCTCTTTTATGTACAAACTGTGTGAACTCCTTCCTTCCTTTATTTATTCTACACTGCATTTGTTTCAGTAGATCTCTTAGATGGCAGAGAGTTTGGAAGGGAAAAGGATCTTGTTTTCTCCCTAGATTGTGGACTGTTAGCAGGTTTACATGAAAGAACTACCAGACAGCGCTATCAGATAAAATACAAATATATTGTATATATCTCTTCTTGTGAAGGAAATAAGGTGCCACACAGTGGGATATTTTCATGCCTTTACTTTTCAATTTTGTGCATCTGGTACTCCATTGCACAGCTTGAGGAATGGACAGTTATTTGGACAGACTAGTAAATCATATAAAGCCCACATGATATTTGATCCTCAGGCTTTCAAAACCATAGAAACTGGATGAATCTGTTCCTAGCCATGGAACTTTCTGTTTCAGAAGAAAGAGACTAATCAGTCAGATGATGCAAACCGAAGAACTACTTATAGGAAAAAAATAGTGCTGTGATTCCCACATTCAAGAAGTCACTTAATTCAGCTTGCATCCATATCTGAAATAAAGGTGAAATTTCAAATATAATCCCTTTTAATAGGTACCACTATTTTTAAATTTAGCCAATTTATTCAGCTTCATTTTGCAATGTTGTTCTCTCTCTCTCTCCCCTTCTCCAAACACTTTGACTGTTAAACTCATGTTAATAAGGCACCTAAGTATGAGGTCAGATGATTCAGTTCTAAACTGAACAGTGAATTTGCTATTTTTTATTTTTTAAAAAGTATTTGGGGCTGTTTCTGTATTGTTTCTAAGAAAACACACACACACACACGCAGACACACACACAAAAGAAAAAAACACCAAATCTGTATGTAATTTAACTTTTGAACTATTAAAATGAAATCAAAAGACAATTGAATAATTGAATGGGAGTGTTTTTCAGTTCTTCATCTCTCTGTCCAAGTGATTTTATGCAAGTCTTCCTTTTGTAAAGATGGAACATTTGGGGTTTTTTGAATGCTCCAAATATCAGATAGTGCTCCAAACCTAGTAATATTTAATCAACACAATATTAAAAAAACAAAACAAAACAAACAAAAAAAACCCCCTCCTTATTTTTCAGAGTCCTCATCTAATTTTAAATGAATTGGAAAGTTCATTTTTTTCAGAGCCTTTACAGTTATTTACCTACAGAAAATCAAATACATATCAAAATTTTGTAGTACTTTATAATTTTGAAATTAAGTTGTGTAAATTAGACTTGTTTCCCTTTGGAATTTGATACAAATGTTACTGAACTAGAACATATTTCTCCTGAATTCTAGTGTAATGAAACTATTACATTCTAATTTTTTTTTTTTTTTTTTTTCCTAGATATGTCTACGGTGACCCTACTGGTCTGTTTTGATATATGTAGTCTGCTTCATGGTTATCCTTGGAGATGAAATTTCTGCTGAACAAAATAATTTACTATTATATCTTGCAGGTTAAACTGAATAAGTCATGGATTAAAACAAATAGACAAACAAAGAGTATTTTTTTGTATCACAGCCACACAAACTTTCCCTTTTTCTCATATTTGCTTTCAATTCACTTTAGAAAACAATAATACACAAGTAAGACTTTGATAAACCTGTATTGAGAATGTTGTCTCTCAGGTTATCTAAAATTCAGCAGAACAGACTTACAGCTTTCCTTCTACTGTGCTTTCTCCATCACAAGGTATTTTCTATCATAGATATATTTTGCTACACACCCAAGTCTCCCTTTTCTGAAACAGAATCTGCAGTTTAAGGGGGGTGAAGGGGAGGGTGTGTGCAGGGGTTTGCAAGAAACAATTGAGGTGAAAAAAATAATTTAATTGCCTGTGAATGAAAAGATTGCAAAATATGATCTAATTCAATCATTTATAGATTGAGAGAAGACTAGGAAGTAATAGTTTTGGAGGTTTTTAAACTTTCATCAGATGCTCTAACATTGTTTGGGAGGCATAGGTGTGATATCATTCTAAAAAAGAAAACAGTAATATATTAACAATATGCTATTTTAAATTAGTTCTGACATGGAAAAAATAGATTTTTAAAATTTTCTTAGAACTATTTGCCCAAGAGGTATTATGTAAAAATTAATTAAGCAATCAAAGGAGGTTTTGCTTGCTTGACTATGCTTTTATCATTATTTACAATCACAGCTTATACTAATGCAAAAATAATTGCTGTTTTCAAGCTTTGTAAGCTGCAGAGGAAGACTTTAATATACTGATTTCACAGATGATCTCTAAGCATCTTTCTTAGGTAAGATATAGTTGCAGATCCTCTGAATTTTTAATATGGATAATCCAATACTGTAGCATTCAAAACTAAACTTTTATTTTAACAGGATGGCTATGATGAGAAATTCTGATTCAAATATGTCATTATAGGACAAATAAAACAATGGAGACTGCATGAAAGGAGGCTAATAAGGTTTGGGGTGGGGGGGGGTGGTATCACCTTGGTAAGGAAGCAGATATAAGGGTATTTTGTATTATTTGGAGGAGTATTTATCTACATGAGGATGAGTTCTAACACACAGCTACAATATCAGTCTTATTTAAGCCAATATTATAGAGCGTCTTCATCCCTTATTCTGCTTGTCTTGACCTTTGTGGAAGTATACTGGCCACAATAGTGCTCACCCAGCAGTTTTCATGGTTAAGAACCATCTCACTCAAAGTCATCTACCCAATAGGGTAGGGCAAGTAATTTATAGCTAGTCAGTTGTTTGTTTAACAGTGCAATAGTACAAATTATCTATTTAATACAGAAAAGACTGGGTAATAATGCACGGGGCATTTATTTCTTTCTTTGTTGCTGTTATGTTCAACCTGCCAGTGCCCCTCTGTTTTTTTTTGGGTTTTTTTTTTTTTTTTCATGCTGGTCATTCACAGTACCCTGAGGAGAAGCATGGAGAGGTACCACAAGTCCTTGCCAGAATGCATGTGATGTTCATAGTGGGGCTTTCTTCCTTTCTTCTGCCCTTCATGCTTCTTCAGTAAAAGCATGTTCTCAGTATCACCACTTTCTTTCTTAGCTTGAAGGTCTGTTTTTGGCTGGTTTATGGCAATTCACCTATTTTTCTGACTTACATGGGAAGGAGGACCAGCATCCAACAAACAGTATTAACGTAATTCCGGCTCAGTCTGGAGAGGCTTGAGTCACTTTTACTGGGATATAGAACTCTAAAAAAACTTTATAGAGATAATTACTTATCCTTTTTCATATTTTCTGAAACTGAGAAACTTTAAGTCTAAGGCCACCTATTTTCCATAGGTGACCTCTTTTCTTGGGATTTGGCTGGATGACTTCAGTATAGTCAGAAACTCTGGGATTTTTTCCACGTTGCTGAGTTCTCCCAGCACAGATCGCTATGAAGGGTGAACACTTAAGTCGAGGTGTGTCTACATGGGTGTCAAACCTCTGCGTAAATGAATTGTGTCAGGATGCAATCCCTGTTCTCAACTTCATACATCATGTCAGATGGAAGCATGCATTTGCTGATGCAGAGTATGGGAACTCTCACTCAAGTAGTGAATGTGTGGATTTATTTTCCAATTGTTGCAATTCATTACCTTAGTAAAGGGAATAGAATTTCAAAGAAAAAAATATCATGTGAGTGAATAGAAATGCTGTCTTTAAGAAGAGAAAACGCTTAGTTGTTTGGGGGGCTTTTAGAAGTGGATTGTGATGTGCTTAGATTTTACACAAGCAAACATTCTTTGTGACATCTGCTGTCATATTTGAATCTGAATGAAATCTCTGAGGGGAAATAATGCATTGCCTTGACAATACTACCTGAAATGTGCAAGTGATTAAACTTAAACTCCATTCAGCAACTGAAAATTATGCAGTATAACCTTCTCAATTTTTTAAATTCAGTTTTCTTCTAATGGGTGGACTGATAGATTAAGTTGTTGAACCAGCATGACAATAAGAAAAGCAAAACAAACCTTAAAGGCAAGATTTTTTTCATTGTCTAGTCAGTCTTTAGATGAGTTTAATCTCTGTTATTGGCAACTGAATGCTGTAATTCATTTTTGCTATCCTATTTCATTATACAACTTCCATCTGAAAGGTCCATCATCAGAGTTCACTTGCTAAACATGGCATCAAAAGAGCAAGATGAAGCTTAGGTGGAAGTCTAGGTCAAGGATAATAAATATTTATTAACAGAGAATGTTGTCTTACTGGTGAGATGCTGCCTGTCTTCAGCCAAAAGATTTCTGGAAACAGCAATACTTTGCAGAGAGATTCCCAGGAGGATTCAGTACTTGCTATAGCTAAACTTTACAAGAGCCATTAGATGTCCTCAGCATCCCTTTCTTAAAGCTGCTGCTTGGCAACACTTTCCATGAAAATGTTTTTCCTATGTATCCAATCTAAACCTTCTCTGGTACAACTTGAGGCCATTTTCTCTTGTTCTATCACTTGTTGCCTGGGAGAAGAGATTTACCCCTCACCTGCCTACACCCTCTTTTCCAGGCAAAATGTGATAAGGTCTCCCCGAGCCTCCTTTTCTTGAGGCTGAACAATCCCAGTTCTCTCAACTGCTCCTCATAGGATCTGTGCTCCAGATTCTTACCCAGCTCCATTCCCCTTCTCTGGATATGCTTCAGATGCTTGATGTGTTTCTTGGATATGCTTCAGATGCTTGATGTGTTTCTTGGAATGAGGGGCCCAAAATACAATTTACTCTGTGGAGTGAGGAGCCCAAGGCCCAGGACTTGAGTTGCAGCCTCACCAGGGCTGAGTACATGGGGACAATCACAGCCCTTGTCCTGCTGGCCACATTATTGCTGATACAGGCCAGGATGCCATCAACTTTCTTGGGCATTTGGGCACCTGATCATGTTCAGCTGGCTGTCAACCAGCCCAGTTTCTACCAGGCATCTTGCCAGCCACTCTTTTCCAAGCTTGTAGTGCCACGTGGGATTTTTTTTTTGCAGCTCAAGTGCAGGATACAGCACTTTGTTCAACTTTATACAACGTGACTTCAGCCATCAATCCAGTGTGTTCTGATCCCTCCCTTCCTACCCTCCAGCAGATCAACACTCCCACCTAACTTGATGTCCTCTGCAAACTGACTGAGCGTGCGCTTGATCTCCCCTGTCCGGGCCACCAAAGATATTAAACAGGACTGGCCCCAGTACTGAGCCTTGGGGAACCCCATCAGCTGTCAGCTGGATGCAATTCCATTTATCTCCACTCTCTGGGCTTGGCCGTCCTGTCATTTTTTTGCCCAGTCAAGAGTACAACCATCCACACCATGGCAAGCCAGTTTCTCCAGAAGAATGCTGTGTGAAACAGTGTCAAAATCTTCACCGAAGTCCGGGTTGACAACGCCCACAGCTTTTCCTTCATGTACCAGGCAGGTCACCTTGTGACAGAAGGAGATCAGCTTGGACAAGCAGGACCTTCCTTTCCTAAACCCATGCTGGCTGGGCCCAAACACCTGATTATCCTGTACATATTGCATGATGGCACTCAAGATGATCTGCTCCATGACCTCTCCTAGCACTGAGATCAGACTGCAGGTCTGTAGTTCCCCAGGTTGTACTTCTGGCTCTTGTAGATGGACATCTCATTTGCTAACCTCCTGACAACTGGGACTCTGCCAGTCCCCTGAGTACTCTCAGGTGAATCCGTCCAGCCCCATGGACTTGAGCGGGTTTAAGTTGCCTGGCAGGTTGCTGGCCATTCCCTCCTGGATGATGGGGGTTTCATGCTGCTCACAGCTCAAAAGACTAGATACCTTAAAGACAATTGTTCTGGCTATTAAAGACTGAGACAAAGAAGGGATTAACTACCTCAGCCTTTCCCATATCCTTTGTAACTATATTTCACTCCACATCAAGTAAAGGATGGAGATTTTCCTTCATCCTGTCATTGATGTATTTGTATAAAAATTTCTTCTTGTCTTTTACAGCAGTGGCCAGATTAAATTCCAGCTGGTCTTTGAGACTTCTACTGTCCTCCCCGCATAACCTCACAATATGCTTGTAGTCTGATTGACTTGCCTGCTCCTTCTTCCAGAGGTGATACAGTTTTTCTCACTGAGTCCCAGACAAAGATGGAAGTCCAGCCATGGGAATGGCCTGCTCCTGTACCTTTAAGATTTCCATGTTAAAGCACCTGACAACCGGGCAAACTGATCTCCCAAGGCTGTAGGCAGGTTTTGGGTGGATCTCTTCTTACCTTGAATTTATTAATCAAATTATCTGACTTTTAACTTTTTTCTGTTGTAAAATTTGACACTGTTTTTCTACTTTCTTTTAAGGCTTTTACACTATTTGGCAGTTCTGAAGTAAATTCTGTGCCTAGATAAATTATCAAAATAACTGTATCCTTTAGGAGTGTTCAGTTGCCTGACACAAGCCTTTACATTGGTTTTGTAGTGTAGCTGAAAAATAAGGACAAATCTGTCCTCTAAATAATTCTTTAATGTCAAGAGTAAATTACACAGAGTGTGTGGAAGGAAAAACAAATCTACATTATTCTGAGCTAGAAGTCTTGGTGGAGCTGCTCTAAATTAGGGGCCTGATTCTCATTGATTCAGCATAGCACCACAAATGTGAGCTAAGTATCTGCTAGCATCCTGCATTTGAATACTCTGCACAAAGGTTGTTTGGCACAATTCTGGGGATACAGATGGCAGTCAGTGAATAAACAGTAAGCTGTGTGTGTTGCAGGGTTTCCCTGTTGCTGGGGAGAGGAAGATTCTGTTTCTCCTTCAGCACTGGGCAAGTGTGAAGGACTTAAAGAAGGAGGCAGATCAGCAGAGACTTTCTCAACACCAGGTCTCAGCAGATGTCAGAAGATAGCAAGTCATAGTTCTCGAGTGCAGAATCAAAAGATATTTAGGAAACATCCACTATGAATCACATCTTTGTGGTTTTTTACTCAAAGGGAAAAATTAGAGATGCCAAGGATGTGACTTGTTAGAGTATAATTATTGAGGGGAAATAAATAAATATATTAGCTTACTTTGTTGTCATTGTGGAGATAGCCACAACGCTCAAGAGTGCTTTGGTAGGACTTTCAAAGACTTCAAGCATCAGCACCTTGTTATTTAAAAGTCTTTCATACCTTTCTGATGTGGCCTCCCGTGGGCAGCTCCACTCAGCACTGGCTTCTTCTCTCCCCTCTTCTGCAGTTCCAGCTCACTCCTTCCTGTCCCTAGCATGGACACCTAACCCTGTCTGTCCCTTGTACAATGTCTTACCCTTTCTGCCCCTCGCACAACCTCCTGTCCCTTTCTCCTTGCAGCACTGCCAGCAGACTCCAACTAACTCCTCTCCCAGCTAATTCACTCTTTTATCACACCCATAGCTGTGAGGGCAAGGCTGTTCCCACTCTTTGATAATTAACAGAGCTGCACTATATGGGAGGCAAGATTGGCTTTAGCAGTATTTCTGTATTCCCATACTTTGTCACAGATTTTTTTTTAAAATTTTATTTTTCTGGAAAAAAATCTAAACATTCATAGAGGTGAAAAAAGTCCTCTCTTTAATCTTTCCAGCTGGGAGAAGAAGTGATAGGAGAAGGTGAAGATTAGAGTTGTAAGAAGTCTTAATTTACACCAGTAAGATTAAGTAAAATAGGAATAGTCTGTCTAGTCCTATTCAAAAACTTAATCTAGACCTTAGTTTCTCAGATTTGTTAGCATTTTAATATGCTTGCATTTTGCAGTAGCAAACATACGTATATGATGTGGCAAACATACGTATATAATGTGTTATATTTTTCAGAGGCTTAAAGAGATTAAAATTCGATTCTATAACTATTTTGATATCTAATTTCATCTTTCATAATTTTCTCTTGAATCTTAATGTAAATACTTCTAGTGCTTTGTAGCAATCAATCCAAACATAATTTTCAAGATACAAAATCAAATACATGCAAATGATTAATTAAAATGGGAAAATGATGACTTGACTTGTTCAATATCAGAAGCAAATACCAGCCTTTTTCCTCTGGAGATTAGTCCAAATATCACTGCTGAAGTACGTCTCAGCAGCTCAAACATGCATTTTTAATCACTACTTTTCTTTATACCCATTACAAAATTAGAAATACCCCATTACAAAATTAGCGGCTGTTTATAGACTTGGAATACTTGGATTTGTTTCTGTTTGTGACATATTTTTAATGAGCAATAAGCTGTATGTTCTTTGCCGAGATATCTCCCATGCATGTGAGATATTAAAACTTAAAAGGGCCTGACAGTTCCATACTTGCTGCCTTCAGCATTTTCTTCCTCTTTTGAAGATGTAGTCTTTTCTTAAGTCCCTTCCTTGCAGTTTTTTCAAATCAGGAGGAATAGATGTGGATTATATAATTTAGGAAATAATTTTGATGAATTCCCATCACCAGTCTTCAAAACCTCTTTTCATTTACTATTCCAAGTGTCTATAAATACTCTAAAAATATAATTTGTTTCCCAAGTCACTGGAAACCCTCTTTGTGATATTTCTTTTCCAATCTTTTAACTTGCAACACAGCTGATTTATGCTCTTTTTTTAAATCTTCCCTTTGGCACCAGTGATAGGGCAATTGTATTTTGCAAAGAAGTACATGTAGAAAATTATAATAAACTGTTTCCTAATAACATTGTGAACCATCCAACACTCCAGTCTACAGATATTTATTGTTGCAGTTTTTTGGGGGGTTGGGGTTTTACTGTTTGTGTAGTTTTGGTCTTCTTGTTTTTTTGAGCGGGAGTTATTTTTTGGTTTGATTAGTTTTGTTTTTGAGGAAAAAAAAGTGCATTTCCTTCATCATGTTCAATGTCTCATTTTATTAAATTAATGGCTATTAATCTGAGTTATATAATTGACTTTCTTTTTCTCTTGCTCTGGCACATGGAATTTTTTTAAGGTAGAAATCACAAGGCACATAAAGTGGAAAGGGCTATAAGTGAGTAAACAGACACATGTATATCCCTCCTTAAGAATGGAACTAACATAACTAATAGCACAAAATGATTGTTTAGCCAGTGAGTAAAATTGTGATTGTCCACCAAAAAAGTTAATTAAAAAGCTTTATAATAGATTAAAGAATTCTGAGTATTGACAAGCTGTGATTAAAACTCAAGTCCATCTACAGATTAGGTTAGCCAAGTAACTCCATTCAGTGATGGAAAAATTTAAAATTCCTTTGGAAAGCTGCATCTTATGAAGCTCAGTGTTAATCTTTAAAAAAAGTCCAAACTAATTAAAAGGCTAGAATATTTCCAGGCCTTCCGAATTTTTATTATTAAGCATGTAGGTAAGTTATTCTTTATAGATGTGTTTCAACTATCCTATGTGTAGATGTATATGAATCATATAGGGTAGTTTTCACCTTGCACTCTTTTTTTCTCCTGTTCTACCTTTAGATATTAATTTACTGTTGCATAGCTTTGCTTCTAATATTTATTTCAAGAAGAAAGGAAAACTACTTCTCTGATGGTTTTCTAATCCTTAGAGTGTCATAGATGATAAAGGATTTTCATTCCCTTTGCTTGGAGACCACTTACCCTACTCTTTCTTCAGGTTGTGTTGCTGCTATCTGGTTTTACTTGAATAAATGATTCATTAAAATCAAAGCAGTTTCTCTTATGGTTATTAAATTCTCTAGAAATAGCCTTCTGGAAATTGCTTGCTAATGCTGAGAACACTTGAAAGTTTCCAGTCTTATAGCTCTTAAGCCGTTGCCTTATACAGTACCTGAATTAGAGATGTTATACTTCAACTTTGAATTATTACAAATGCTAAAATTTTTTGTGAGATCAGAGGGGGAAAAGGTCAGAGTTCATATTACTTATCTTTATGTAATTTCTGTGTGATCATGGCAGCCCAGACTATGAGAATGGTCTGCAATGCATTGTTTAGTGTGCAAAAAACATTGCTGCCTTGTAAGTCAGCTTTGTTGATATAGTGAGCTGATCTTGGCTATTAGCAAGATCCCACCCAACAGCTCTCTCAGTCCCCCTCCTCATCCTCAAAGACAGAGGATTAAAAAGCTGATATGCCAAGATTAGGGCAGAAAACTCAGCACTTACCATCACTGATAAAACAGACTAAACTCCGGGGGGGGGGGGGGGGAGGACGACAAAAAAAACATTGCCTTTTAAAATAGAGCTGGATCGTGTGAAACAAAGACAAAAAAAAAAAATAAAAAAAAAAAAAAAAAAATCCCCCACCTTAGCCCTCTGTACTCCCGTCTTCCCAAACTCAACTTCTCAACTTCACTCGTACAGTTCCGGCTCCTCTACTTCCTCCCCTCCAGCGAGCAGCGCAAGGGCGTGGGAAATTTGAGGCTGCGGTCAGTCCATAGCAGCTCCTCTCTGCTATTTCTTCCTTCTCACATTTTCCTTGCTCCAGCCTGGAACATTCCCAGGAGCCGCAGGAAAGCGCTGCCTCGCCGCGGTCTCTCCCTGGCCGCAGCCCATCCCTGCCGGGTCTCTGCTGCCCCGTCCCTGCTCCCGCTGTCCCCTCGGGCCTGGCAGGGCTGTTTCTGGCTGTGTTCCCGCGGCTCAGCCCTGGCTGCCGGGCAGCGTTTTGCCCTCCCTGGCCCAGGCTTTCCCCGGGGCTCTGTCCCGCCCGCCCGTGGCTGAGGGGCTCAGCCGCGCCCTGCGCTGGGGCCGCTGCAGCCGCCGGCACCGCCTGGGCCCGGCCCGGGCAGCACCGGCACAGCCCCGGCGCCAGCATCTTGCCATGGACTACACTGGAAAGTAATTAAAAATTTGTGGTCGGTGCCTGTCAAGCATCTTTTGTTAAAGATTCAGCGTTATGAGACCTGTTGTGTAAAATGTTTACTGTAGACTCGTAGACTGTTTTTATAAAACCCATTACAAAGATGTTTGTAAACAAGGCATCTTTGAAACACCTAAAATATTTCACTTATCACCTCCCTAGTACTAAGAATTTCTATGTAGCTTACCGTGGGCTGTTTGTTTGCTTATTTGTTGGGATATCTATTAAATTGTAATTTGAGATTTGTTGCAAAATAGTTTCAAAGTTGGTTTGTGGTGATGGTTGTTCAGAGAGCTTTGTTAGAGGTATTGAACTCATAGATGAATTTTCAACAAGCTCCCCAGAGATAAAAGATTTAATGTAAGGTCAGAGAACATTGGTTTAATCTCCTAGCAATATATTTTGCACCTGATACTGGCAACAAAAAGCACCTTTGAGTCCCTAAACTTGTCAAAAACTATATTCAGTGACAGTTGGATTTTTCTTTTCAATGGCCCCTAGTAAAATAGTCTCTAAAAACACTTGAAAATAATTCTTACACGATATAAATCCATTTGTGTTAGGACTTTTAACTATTAAAAAAAAAAAAAAAAAGTACTTTTAATAGCTCTTGAAGGTATTGAAAATGCTAAAGAGCTACACAGGAGCAGTGTTCTTGACACATTTCAGGATACCTTGTGCCTTATGTAGGAGCTACACTCCTTCAAATTCGCTTCTGGTCTGTCCACCTCAAAGGTGAAAACTTTATTTCCTCTTTTCTTCCACAAGGCTTCTATAAATGTTTTAAGTGTAGGAATTTTGCTTTGGTGAAAAATTTAGTAAGAAATAAGCTTTAAACGCAGTTTAAAAATGTGCTGGCTGTGATGACACACAGAAAGTGGCTGCAGACAGTGTTCTTCTCAAGTTATGACACCACTGAGATTACAAGAAAACTGTTATGCTTCTGAAGAACAAAACAGATGTGTGGGATCTGCACACAGAGCAGATCCAATGTTAATTTTTTTTTTTTTTTTTTTTTTTTTCCATGACTAGCATAATCCCGCTAATTCCCCAGTACCTTGGCAGGCAGGATCTGGGGCTTGTGGGACCTGGGTGCTATAAGGACATTGGTTGTCCTCACTGTTGGGGGTGACTCTTATGCCTTTGGGATGAGTGAGGCTGTGCAATACCAGTTGTGCTGATGCTGTGACAGTAGTGGTCCTTGCTGTATGATCAACTTACCCTGGGTTTTCCCAGGCTGGAAGCCAGAGGTGACCACCAAGCTTGAGACATGCTGCCCAGGGTACCTGGGAAAGACTGCCAAGATTTTCTGAGGAAAGGTATGAAAATAAAACTACACAGGCTTAGGGCTGAGGAGGAAGAAATCCTTTTCATAAATAGCAAACACAGAATCTCTACTGGGAGAGACCTGAGGAGGGTGATGTCTTTTCACAGCTACCTCTGCTTTAGTTACTTGGGACTGGAATGCTCCACTGTAGCAGGCAGAAGAACCCTGAAGGCTGAGAAAAACACCAAAACAGAGGGGTAGAGGCACCGTTGTTTTTTATTGGGGGGAAAAAAAAAAAAAAAAGTATCATTGCGGCTATCTTGTAGTAATTTGAACTAGCTGTGTTGTACATAGACTAATAATTTCTGTTATTTGTCTCTTAAAACATGTACTAGCTTATCAATTCTTAGCTCCCATACCATGCATTACATTCAACATCCCATTGTGAGACTCTTCCCTGAAAGTTGCTTAGATTTCTTTGAGACCTGCTCTTTTACATATTATGAAATGAGGTAGCATAAAATTTGGATAGAACACTTTCTTTGCAATGTGCTTTTCTCATGTTCAGATAATTGGGAGCTGTGTGAGCTGGAGAGGTTTCAGTTTCAGATCCCGCATCAAAAATTCAAATTAGAATCTCTTGGGAATATCTATTTAGATTTCTATTTTGCACACTGGTATGTGTGCAAAACTAGTTGAATGATAGGTAATGTTTTGTAACAATTAATTCATTAATTTAGGAAACTAATAGAAAACTCTTAAAGTATGCCAGGACTTTTTTAACATATATATGGAGCCCCACATATAGTGATTTTTGTCTATATGTTTTAGAGAATAAAAGTCAGGCTTTCTGTCATACTACTTAGTACAGATACCTGGCTATTAGCAGAATTTTATTGTGGTCCTTGTCTTGGCATATTCTGACAAATGTAGCCATTGAATCACCAACTTTACTGCCATATTGAATTTCTTTAAAATTATTTCTTTATTTTGTTTCTGGAAAATAGTATGCATCATACTGGCACCAATATCTCATACACATCTACTTACATATGCTGTTTTGATCTGCCCAAGTCTTAACTTTGGTGTTGTTAATACTCTTCATTATTGATTTTTTAAGAGAGTGGAATTGAGAACTGAGGAAGCAGGTGTGTGTGTGGGGGGGGTGTGTTGATTAGGAAAAGAGAGCTGAGAGGCATAGTGTCTTGGTTTTGAAAGACAGTTGTCTGCCAGGGAAAACTAGAGCCTCCCTTGGCATGGAGAATGTAAACCCCCTTCCCTCCAAATTATTATAATTTTGCAATTAGGGTTTTTCAGGCAAAGATACGGCAAATAGGAGTAACAGTTCTTTACTAGGAATATTAATATATATATATATAGTAGTACAAAAAAAACAAGCAAGGAAGCAAACAAAAATCCTGGGGGAAAAACAACAACAACAACAACAACAAAAACAACAACCAAAAAAAAAAAAAAAATCTCCCCTGACAGAGTCAGGGATATGACCTGGCACCTTGTTGGTCAGGGTGTTGGAAGCCGTCCAAATAAGTCCTTCTGGAGTACCAGATGTGGTTCTGTGGAGTAGAGATGATCCTGTAGAAAGTCCAGTGGTGATGATATGTGTTTGGTCTCCCTCTGGGAATCCAGTGGAAAAACCGGATACTTTGCATCCTTCAGTCTCAGTTTTTTATCTAGATAGGAACAGTTGGCTCCTCCACAACTGTGTGGAGCATCTCACAATGGGATGATGGAATGTGTCATGTCATTGTTGGGCCCTAATGATCCATTATCAGAAGATGTCCCCATGGAGGAGGGAGGGGTGGTGAAAGAGATAAGAAACACTGTCCTACCTGATTTTAATAGCTGGACCGTTATCAGAAGGCATCCTCCTCCCTCCCCCCAGGAGTAAGTAGGATAACACACCTCCCAAAAAACAGCTTTCAACAGATGAAATAGAATACATATTTTAATACATATTTTTAGGTTACATAAACCATGATAGTTGGAGATAATACAAATAAATTTTTGGCAGTTTTTCTGTTCATCTCTTTGGGCATTGTTCCAATATTCCCATGCTGATATTTACCCTGGTTAGATTTATCTTGTTCACTCTCTTATGGCAATGGATTTTTTTATTTTTTTTTCCCAGTTACTTTGTTCATTTATTCAAACTTGATTATAAATATATTGAGCACCTCAGCATTTTTCCTATTGATATAATAGTTTGGACTGAGTGCAGATTCAAGCACACAGTGCTGCCACCCCTCTTTTAGGCCACAGTGTTCATACATCTTCAGATAGAATCACAGAATATCCCAAGCTGGGAGGGACTCATAAGGATCAGGTACATCTCCCTGCTCTTTGCAGGACTACTTAAAACTAAACTATATGACTAAGAGAATATATTTTCTTTAGTCAGCCTGGTTTTATTTCAAAACTAGTTGAAAGCTCTTTCAGGGAGCTCTGCTAACTGTTGTGTGAAGATCCCTATCCCTCTTTGGTAATGGTGAACCTCATGCGTTTCTCATAGGCCTTGTGTTACGTAGACTGAACTGTCATCAAAAAAACCAAAGTTCTGCCAGTGACACCAGCAAGGTATTGATTTTCTGGCTCTTCCTGTTTCTTCCCTCATCATTCCCTGCAACCAGAAGGATAGAGGAGAACAACGTTACTGATTCCTTAACCTGACATGCCTAGGCCCTGAAGCCTTTTTTGATTACCCTTAGACTTATGGCAACGTATCACTTCCTGCATGATAAAACAATAATGGATAATAATGTGAGGGCTGTGTCATGGTAGAAATTTTTTTCATTGCTTTTTTAACCTATGTCCCCAGGAGGCAGCAGACTTCTCTGAGAAGTGGATCCTGTCAGATCTTTGGGCCTTCTGTGCCCCTCAGGAAAGAGTCTCCTATCACAATGACTTGTCTTTTTTTCCTTATGTAATGTGATTTTGAAACAGGTTATAGGCCAATGTAATAATGGCAACTACTCCAATCTAAATGGACTATCATCTTCATCATCGTTAAAGTCCACTTGCAGAGCCTCATACTTACTATGCAAGGGCATTTGAGAAGGAGGGGTAGCCACAGAGGAGATGTGTCTTCTGCACAGGGCAGGAGCTGATTGCTGTTTCCACCTATTCCTTAAGCCACCATGACCAGCTAGGGGGAGACAGAATACGGAATCCTCCGTATGATACATGCTGTCTCCCTCCTGGGCTTGTCCCAAGGAAGATAAAGTGTGATTCTAGTAGTCTGTCTCTTGAACCCCTCAAACTACTCACCTCCTCCTGGAGTTCTAATCAAAGAAGTTCTCCTTCTGGGCATTACTCCTGTAGGGGTGTTCACTGCTGCTCTGAGGTAAATGGCACAAGAACAAGGCACACCCCACAGCTGGTACCATGGCACCACTGTGTTCCTAATGAGGTCTGTCTGGGCATCTACACCACTTATGTGACCAGAGCATAGAAGGACATTTTGTGCAGGGTTGGCTTTACCCACTATTGCTCCTGGCCCTGTGTAATGAGCTGTTTGGTTAAGTATTTCTGTGTTCACCAGCAGTAAGTTATCTAAAGAGGTTTCAATGCATCCATTTGACTGGATTGGAAGGTCTGTCTCCAGAGTCCTCAACATTTCTGAGTTGCTTTCTGCCACTTGGCATGATGGTGATGCTGGACCAGATGCTTCCCAAGTAGCTTCCCCATTTATTTAAATAATTTTATATCATACCCTGTCTTTGCTTTTCCTCTTTCATATTTTAGCTACTAATGATCGCATCTCAGTAATTTTAGCCTCTGTCTGGAGTTTTAACTTATTTCTCTCCAAACATTTTGACTTTTTTTTTTTTTTTTTTTCTTCTCACTATTTAAAATCTCAATGAAACCTGAGCTAGGGTCATGAGACTTTACCTCAGAGTTTCTCAAGGCTGGGCTCCTTGATACACATGTAGCTAAACCACTCTGTGGGCAGCAGAAAGTTTTAAGCAGGAATCTGAAGAGAAAGTTACAACTCTGTGCTGGCTTGAAGGCAAAACCAGTGAGAGACTCCAAGCCAGGGAAAAAAAAAAAAAAAAAAAAAAAAAAAGAGAGAGGGGGAAAAAAAAAAAAAGAAAAAGGTAAAATAAAATAAAATACATGCAATAGTACAAAAGATCACTAACAGAGTCAGACTACAACCTGAAACTGTGGTGGTAGCAGTCCAGATGAAGTGGTCTTGTTGAAGCAGTGTTCCTGCAGAAAGGTCTGGTAGCTCTTGTCCTCTGGGAATCCAGTGGGTAAGGCTGCCTGTGCTGTCCCAAATCCCAGATTATATCCAGGTGGGAATGCTTGGCTCCTCCCCCTGGGCGGAGCATCTCACAATGGGTTGATATAATTTTATCAGTTTTGTAATGGGTCCTTGATTGCCCATTAAACAGAGATAGCTCCTGGAGGGAGTTATCTATGAGTCATGGAGCCGGGCATTGATGGGCCATTAACAGAAGACAGTCTGGAGGGAGGGGGCAAGGGAAACACTGCCCAACCTAGTTTCAACAGCTCACATAGATGGTGATAGAATACATACTTTGGGCACATCTTACATTGTAACCTAGGACAACCTCCACGTCTCAGGGAGCATGATAACATTTGAAAGGCTGGGGTTGGCAACAGCGTCTGGAATGAGGCTGAGGCTGTTTACTTCTCTGTCGAGTGAGAATTAGCCACCATCAGTGTAACGGATCTTCTTAGTAGCAACAATCCGGTTGATAACGAGAGATTCCAAATGGCTGTTTCTACCTATTGAAAAAGACCCCAAACTTCTACATAAAAGAAAAACAAAACAAACCAAAAAAACCCACAAAGCCAACCATTCAACATTCAAAATGTATTGGGAAATTAGATGAAATTACATTCTTTCAAAGGATTGTCTGCTGCATGTACCAGTAACATGAAGGAATTTTCAAGGCAGGAAATATTCTCTTGATTATTTCTGTATGTAACATTGAAATGCATGACTGTTCAGACAACTGAATGCAATCTAATTCAATTAGGACTACTGTGATAAAACTGTAAGATATGTTAGTGTGTTTAGAATTAGTGGATTAGTTTCTATGTTAGGAAATATTTACATCACCAACAGTGATATAACTGACAGTAGAAAATTGGTAGGTATCTACCAATTATCTCAGCTGATAATTTTTTTGGGAAGTTCCACTCAGGCATGAATTTTGGCTTGTGTGACAAAATTGCTTTCTCCCAAATTCACTCCTCTCTTACTGAACTGAAAATAACTTGGAAGGAAAGGTTTAAACATTTCAGATGGTGTATTTTTTATTAAATTTAAAGGCCTTTTGTTTCACTTCAACATAGTTAGTGATCTCTGTTTCATAGTTACAACACTGAGGATGGTAACTTTCCCATTGTCAACCTGATTTAAAACAGTTTTTCAAGTAGCTTAATGTGTAATATTTTCCTCAGTAAATGAATGGTTTTCCTCTACTTAGATTTTGGTTTTTTGCTTGTGTGCATGTTATTTCCCCCTCACTTTTTTAAAACTGCCTTTTTCTCTAAGGTATTATTTTCAAACTGAACTTCTTGTTTAAGAAGATCAAAGTGAATAATTACAGTGAGAGACAATATTAAAGGATTTCTGAAATCTCATTAATTTTGCCTCCTTAATGTGTTATGTATTCTTCTTCCTCCAATGTTGGAAGCAGCAAACAAAGTATTTTTCATATCTGTTATATGGTGGTACTTCTGGATATATAAATATCTCATGCGTTTTACACTTTGATGCCACGTCTTCTGCTCCCCCAAAAGCATTGTGTCTTCTGCAAACCTTGTTTTGTCAGGGTCAGTTGTAGATTATTCACATCCTAGCAGACAGAACATCCTTTAAAAACAGTTCAACTAATTACACTCCATTTCCAATGGGTACTCAATATAGTCTAGGGTTTTTTCCTCTCTTCTCCTCATTGAATCCTAGCCATTCCTCAAACTTGTAACATCTACCATCAGACAGAGGACAAGAATGGCTTTGCCACTGTAGATCAGCATGTCCTTATGGACAATGACTGTTGATAAACAATGTGTAATAGCTTCATTCTTGCATTTCCCACTGCAGAGCTTTGCTCTGTGGGAATTTGATTCTCATTTGTGGTCTTTATTGCTTGATCAAGGCTGGGTGAAACAGTCCCATTGGTCAGAAGTTTACTAAGATTGTGCTAAGTAGGTGTAACAACCTGAAGCAGGGACAGGCAAACAATCTTGGGAAACCTTAGCAAATTCTGCAATTTATTTTGTTTATCTGCACTCATCCAATAATGTTGAAAAAGCAATGAATTTTCTGACATATCTCTAACAGTTTAATAGAAGACACTATTTTCCCTGTCACATTTACTATTAGCCATGTATTAGGTTCCAGTTCAACAGCTCTTATAATTTAGTTTTGACAAATTGATACCTTACTTATTGTTGAAGTATTTTTCTTATCACCTTGTGGTTAACAAAGGCCCTTTTTTGTTACCATTTCATCACATTTTCTCCCTAAACTATCGCTTCATCTTATGTACAATGATTGGCTCTGCTTTAGTACCTTTTAAAATGAGTACTAAACACAAGCCATAGATCTTATTGGTTCATATAAAAACAAGTATATTGTTCAGCACTGCAGAGCATGATTGAACAAGTCTGTGATAATTCTTGATGTGCACAAAGACACTTCAGGGGCTGTCATTTTTGTGATCACTTAAATGAAAAAATCCTTATCTGTGCAGATGGCTTTTCCTATGTACATTTTAGTGGCTTGACTAATTTCCTTCTGGAGTACAAATTGCATCTACTGTAGATAAAAGGTGACTTTCATGTATAATGATTATATTTTAAAGGAATAGTAGTATAAATATCAATCCTAATGTTTCCTTGAGCAATAGCTTCTTTTAAAAGTTCAATATGTTTTTAATCACTTGATCAAATTATGAGACAGATCTTAGTTTAGAATTATCTTGCCTTGATATAATTTAGATAACCAAGTGTTTGTGAGTGAAGTGAGCTAAAAAAGTATTAGCCTCTCTATAAAATTCCATATAATTTCAGAACTATCCATATGATACACAATTTTATGCTGTTTAAAATAGGCAAAATGGGAACTAATAGAGAAGGCAGAAAATCTAGTTTGGTTATTCAGATCAAATGTACTGTATGTTGCAAGAATATTAAATTGACAAAAAATAGCCCTTTGAATTATTACAGATGCAGATGTCTTCTCATTTCTTCAATCTCAGACTATTCTTATCAGTTCTATCTTCATCTAAGTGGAGCTTATTATAGAATGGTTTGGGTTGGAAGGGGTCTCAGACATCAACTAATTCCAACTCCCCTGCTCTGGGCAGGGACATCTTCCACTAGACTGAATTGCTCAGAGCCCCATCCAACCTGACCTTGAACACTTCCAGGGATGGGGCATCCACAACGTCTCTGGGCAACATGTTCCCCTTCTTCACCACCCTCACAGGGTCACCGTGACACACAAAGCAGTCACACGCAGACAAGAGATTTTCACAAGGCAGAGGTCCTTCCGATCCAGCTCACAGCTGAGAGAGTGGAGAGAAGAGAACCCCTTTGTTTATTTCTTACTTTTTATACATTTGTGGGTCTAGCAGAAGATTGGCTTTTTGGGGTTTCCACTCCTTAGCCTCAGTGGCTAGACCAATTGCCAGTTACAATTGTTTTCAGGTTAGAAATATGCAAACAAAGGACAGAGAATGAAAAACAAAGGATTTGTTTATGTTACATCTGTGGGAAAAGTAGAAAACTGCTCTAATATTCTACAGTAACTAAAAGATCTGACTCCATTTATGAAAATCAAAAGGCTAATTAAAAAAAACTCAGAAAAACCAGGGTAACATTTATTCTTTCTTCTACTTTAATTTTAATTGTTTCCTGAGTTATTTAGAAAATTATTCCCCTCCGCCTTTTTTTTTTTTTTTTTTTTTTTTTTTTTTACTAATATTTAATTTATTCCTACTTTCTTTAAGTTTGAAGCCTTTCCCCCTTGGCCTCTCACTACTTGTTTGTAAAGAGTTCCTCCCCAGCTCTCTTGTAGGCCCCCTTCAGGTACTGGAAGACTCCCTCCTCTTCTTCAGGCTGAACAACCCCAATTCTCCCAGTATGAGAAGCGCTCCAGTCCTCTGATCATCTTCTTGTCCTTCCTCTGGACTTGTTCCAAAAGGCCAATGCCTTTCCTGTCCTGGAGACCCCAGAGCTGGGTGCAGCACTGCAGGTGAGGTCTCACCAAACTGAGCAGAGGGGTAGAATCCCCTCCCTGGCTCTGCTGACCATACTGCTTTAGATGCAGCCCAGGACATGTTTGGCTTTCTGGGCTGGGAATGCACATTGTTGGCTCATGTCAAGCTTCTTGTCCACTAGAACCCAAAAGTTCTTCTACTCAGGCCTCCTTTCACTGAGTTCTCTCAATCTGAACTCATGTCTGGGATTACCCTCACCCAGGTTCAGGATCTTGCACTTGACCTTGAAGTTGAGCTTGGCCATGAAGCTGAACCTCATGAGGTTTGCAAATCTCAAGCCTTTGGCAGAAGCTGTGCAAATCAATATTGAGGTGTTTGTGAAACATTTGTTGTCATCTTAACAGGAAATTAATTTCTTCAGACAGATTTTTATGTGATGTTTTGAGAGGAGGCGATTACTATGCTTTGACTTCAAAAATTACTGTGTTGTAATAGAATGATTTCTCAAATAGTCTTTCCCTTGCACCTCAATTTTTAAGCAAATTATATTTGGGCCTTTTTATAGAGGTAAATATATACCTAGAGTGCAAACATACATTTTTGCTAGTTGACATGTCTTCTGATTGTGTCACAAATATCACAATTACTACAAATCTAAAAATATTTTTCTGGCTTTTTATCCTTCAAATTATCTTTTCCTTGAACTTTTACGTGAAAAGTCATTTGAATACCTGTATTATTTTAGAATTCATGTGGGAATATCAGATGGGGTTTTAAAGGCTTTCACTTCAGACAATTTTAAATATCTGTTGGGAGAAAACTTGTTCAAGGTGTATGTTTTATTTAGAGCTGATCTAACTTTGATACTGCTGATGTGCAATATGTATTAAAATATTTCCACAGAGGAAGTGTATTTTTTAATTTGTAAAACCAACCATATTTGTCCAAATTTTCTCATTTATCTCAAAAAATTTTATTTCCATTCACAAACTTTTTGATTGATGCTAAAATTCTGCATACCTTTTACTAGTTTTTCTTCACTAGGTCTATCTAGGCTGTACTCTTAGCAATCCTTTTTCTTCCTTATGAGTATTTTATGGCACTCTCAAACCTTCAATCATTTATGTAAGTACAACTGTAATAATGATTATATAATCATCTTAAAGTCTCTTAAGCAAAGATCATCTGGAAAAACAATTAAACAGAATTCAACAAAAGACTAAGCCTCAATAATCTCATTAATAACAGTTTTTAGGGAATAACACAACAATTTATTTGTTTGGTTTTAGTAGTTCACTAGTACTAATAACACGGGCCTGTTGCTGTATAAATGGTCAGTTTAAGTATAACAGAATCTCTGTGTTGGAGTTCTTCATTCAAATACTTCTTGCCTTGAATTTGCCATGTTTCTGTTTTCCTAGCAAGGACTGACGCAACAGTGTGCTGTCGTTCACAAGTCAAAGGAAGTATTCTGTCCAGGCACGTATGCTCTCTAGATTGCCTAAGTGCCTGCTGCAATCCAACTTTGGCCCCAGTTTAGGTGCTACTATTGCTGAATTTCTGTGGCTTTCATGAGCAGTCCCTTCTTTTAAAAGATGTTGAGTAGCAAGGTTCATCATGCCAATTCTGCATGAGCCATTTTGTATTGGCATTAGAGGTGACAGGAGCAGGGCAGGTGGAAGAACAAAGAGCTGAAATGACAGAAGATGGTAATTGTTTTTATGAGGATCATAAATCTTCAAATGTGACATGAATTGAGTACAGCAAAAATGAGGAGCAGATAGCTTTATCCTTATGAAGAATGTTTTTGCTAAAGTCAAATAAGAGAGAATTATGTCATGGCATTTCTTTTCAGAAAAAAGAGATTAGGATAGCACATACAATTTCAACTGTTTTGTCAGCGTTTATAAAATTGCTCCAAGAAGCTGATGTTGTCTTCTTAGAATGTTTTACAGGGTAGCAGATCCTCTGGTGAACTCTCTTCCATGTTTTTTTTCTGTCTCAGTATTCTATATTTCCTGGACTATGTGTGCTCTATGACACTATTGGGACATATTTGATTTTATGCTGATATTTGACATGCACTTTGAACTAAGAACTCTAGAGCAAAGTGCAGCACAACCAGATAATCAGATTAAAATCAACCATGAACCAAAATTGTTAAATAAATTTTGATTATGTCCTTATTCAAATTTATATTTGAATATAAATTCTATGTGATGCTTCTGATTCTGGAGGAAAAACAGAGGCAAAGCAAAATGCTTAGGAGCATACAGTTTCTGGTTGTTTGAATGTCCAAAAAATATAAACAAATTGATGTCACGGTTTAACCCCATCTGGCAATTAAGTGGTTTAACAGAGCAACTCACTTACTCCAACCCAAAAGGAAAGGAGTGCAAGGGTAAAAGTGAGAAAACTCATGGGTTGAGATAAAGAGAGTTTAATAGGGAAAGCAAAAGTCACATATGCAAGCAAAGCCAAAGAAGGAATTAATTCACTACTTCTCTTCAGCAGGCAGGTATATTGCCACCTCCAGGAAAGGAGGACTCCCATCTATGTTCCTTCACAGATCGTTGTGCACGAGACACTGAAAAGTCATTTATTCAGAGTAAGCACTACTTAAACATTAAACATCAAAACAACTAAAACATCTCTGTGTTATAAACACTGTTCTGAATCTGAACCGAAGCATTGGACCAGCTACTAAGAAGAAAATTAACTTCATCCCGGATGAAACCAGGACATCATCATCTGGTATTGAATAACCTTTTGGTCAGTTAGGATCAGCTGTTCCAGTGCACAAAAAGGTCCCAATTTCTGGTGCACCTCCAGCTTCCTTCCTGGTGGGATGGTGTGAGAAGTATGAAACACCTTGGCAGTGTGTAAGTAGTGCTCAGCAATGGATAAAATTTCAGTGTGCTATCAATACTTTTTAGATCACAAATACAAAACACAGCCCCATATAAGCAGCTATGAAGAAATATAAGTCTATCCCAGCCAAATCTAGTACAGATGACAATGAAGTATTTTCCTAACACTTTGAAAAAAGAATACAAATCAGTGAAATAATAGTTCTCAGTCAGCTTTGGAGACCCTATTAAAAATCTAGCAAGGTATTTTCAAGCTGAATCTAATCATAGAAATATTCCTTGCTGATAACTAGGTGTACAACTGTCTGCCTGAAGAATATAAATTGCTATTGATAATTCTCATATTCTCCCATTTTATAATTGCACCTACCTATAATATATGCTGAGAGCTCATTATCTATAAACCAAATATTTCATTTTTACTTCTATTACCATATCTTATTACCTTGCATTTCACTTTTGGCTATCTGTAAAGAGATATAAAATTTACAAAGACAAGGAGATGAGGACTTTGAAACATTTCACATGACAAAGAGAATCATGACAAGGTAAATGATAATGTCTACACTGAACTTTGATTATAATTAGGGCATAATAATTTTCTTATTTGTTCATGTGGGCTTTAACAAGTAAATCACCTGTCAGAAATATGTTGGCAAGTGTTGTACAACCACTTGTGGTGGTTGTACAACCAGTGTAGTTCTGATATATTATCAGGTGAAATCTTTGAACACAGAGTTCTTGATACTAAATCCCTTGAGCACCATCAGCAGCAGCAGTCCTTTCTCTCTCTGAGATGCAATCAGAGATTCTGAGCTTCACTCTCAATATCATAGTATAGAAATAGGGTATAGAATGAAATTAATATCAGAACAGATTTTTAAAAGTTAGTTTATTTGCAGGTTTTTTGGTTACACTTCAAGTAAGAGGACACTAAGTTTTGTTGTTTGGGATTCTTTTAATCCCTTTAAGAAGATATGCACTTCCTTGAGGTATGCATACACATCAAAAGAGAAACCAAGTGTTCAAAATTTACATTTTTTTTTGCTTATTATTACTGAAAACAAAAAGTTATTTTGAGTGCAATTTTTGACCGAGGTATAAACATTGCAATGCTACTTAAATACCAGTTTACACATTTATCTGTCGTAGAATTGTGCTTATTTTTCTAGAAAATAATAAAATATTCATTGGGTGAATAATTACCTTCCTCCCCACTGCAGTAATGGAGATAAAAACTGTGTGGATACATGTTTCCTGGAGGCTGGAAAACACCATTAAATAGGTGCATAGGAGAAAGGAAAAAGGAAAAAGAGAGTGCAGCACAATTCAGTATTACTGAGTCGCTGACTGGGCAAGACTGGAGAACTCAGTTTGATTTCTGGTTTAAAGTGGGAAGTCTGTATTAGTAATAAAAGTGAAAGTCAGCATTTCACAGACATTACAAAGGAATATGTAGTAGTTTTGCGGCAAAATTTCAAGTTGGGGTAAAATGTTTAGAGTTTTATCTGTTAGAAGATCTCTTCAGTTAAAGAACCAAACTCTTGAGTTAAGTTAAACATTACTTAAGATTTTTAGGTATAATAAAACCGAGCATTTTGTCTTCTGTTTCTTTAAAGTCTAGAGCAGTCATTACAGATGTTACTCTATTAAAAACCTAGTATTTGTAAATATTCATGTCTGCATGATCCTGTGGTTTTTTGTCCGTTTGTTTGTTTGTTTGTTTGCTTTAACTTTACAAATCTCAGACATTTAGGTTCTAGAGGTCTTCACAAGAATTATTATCCACTGTATCTCCTGTTCAGGGTATATTATATAGAGATTTTTTTTTTTTAGTTTATATGTGCAGCATGTAGTACATTCAATGCATTCCCATTTACTCATTTTATTTATAATACTAAACATTTTAAATAAGTTTATTTAATTTTCTATCTGCAACCAAAGGTTCTCAGAAACTGGATAGAATAGTATTGAAGGTGTGTGTGAGTGTGGCTTATGTTAATAATTAGTCCTATTAACCAAGTATGTTAATTTGACATAATCACTACAGTCAGCTTCTAAAAGGCAAAGAAGTGTTAGACAAGTGAGTACCTTTTTAAAATTTTCTTTTGCTCTTTCTGAGAAATAAATGTGCTCTGTATCTTTAAGTATTCTGGGTTTGGATTCACAAATATGAAAGAATAAAATATATTCACTTTGAAAGGTGAACCACTGCTGCCAATCACATGAATACGACTTCAAAAGATAAAGAATTGATCATATCAGACACTTTTTTGAGAGGGAGTAACTCTCTTCTCTTCCAGATTCCTTATGTCAACATGTTCCTTTCAGACTGAAGGAAACACAGGTAGTAAAAACCTATCAGTACTTCTCCCAAGAATTGTGGAGTACAACAGGAAAAAACCGAAACCTAAGTTCCACTAGAAACTGAAATGCAGAACACTGTTGAAGTTCAGTAATAAGATCCACTTTTTCATTTTGTGTAATTGTTAGACAGATAGAGATGCTTTACCATCTACAAGATGCTTTAGTATTCTGAGTTTGAATGTTTGCAATGCAATTGCTTACAATGAGATTTAAAATATCAATTCATCAAAGTAGGAGGTTTATTTTAATGTGTACAATTCAGTATGCTATATACATGTATATTTTGAAAATAAAGGGATTTATAAAATTTGTTTTAAAAAAATAAAATGGAGAACTGTTGCATACTTGCTGAAAATTCAGAATTGCACAAGAAATCTGACCACTAGAACTCTCGTTTATAATTTAAGTAGGTTTTGTTAAGTAGTCAATAGAATATCACTTGGAATGCCAGTGAAACAACAGGGAATACTGCTGTTGGACCACTATTCCAAAGAAATTGACTTCAAATGGAAAGATGACCTTTTCAAAAAGGTAAGTTTGCATTAATTGCATCATCTGCTTCTCACTGGCATCTTCAGGACAACAACAACAACACCAAAAGGGAAACAAATGAGAAGTGGCAATGTTTCTCAATGTTATGTGGTAATGACACCTTCAGTAGCCAGTCCATTGTATTTATGTTATTAAAGTCTCTGACCTCAGTATAATGTTTGTCAGCTGCTCCTTATGACTGAGCAGTACAACATGGTGATTAATGTAGAATCTAATGTGTCCCTTTAAAACAACCTGTTTATTAGGACTGCTGGTCCATCATAAAAGATACGGATTACTAGTTTCCCTCCCAAGCCTTGGCAGCCTGCTTTTCAAGAGTGGTGTGGTAGGCTGCAAAGGCATGAAGTAAGTATTGTGTTCTGTTCCAATTCCCCATGTCACGTCACATATTCCTTCCCTATTCTTTTTAAAGGATAAATTAGTATAACATTTTCCGTCTTAAGTTCTGTATTTTTATTTGACCCAGCTCGGCCCATCTGACATACTCATGATTAAATGGGAAGTCCTTTAAATTCTAGATCCTGTGCCATTCTCCAAAACCTGCTTTGCTGCCTTTCAGTTAGAGTACCTCAGTCTATCAGACATCAGTGGGAAAAGTGCAGGTTCCTCTGGAAAGTCAGAGTTTTACCTTCAGATTAGTGCCAAAATCTCACAAGTTTAGGTGTCCTGAGGATATTATTCTTCCATTACAATCCAGGATCTTAGTAGAAGGTTAACTTCATCTGGCTTGCAAATTCACCCAGACACAAATTTCTTACTCTTCTTCCAGTATTGTCTGAATGCCCCAAAACCTGGACTAAACTACTAACAACGATCTAATCAGAAATTTGTTGCTCCTTTGTGAATTTCTTTTGCTTATATTTATAATAAAGAAGTCCACCACTAGGAACTGGCAAATGGTTAATAGCTCCTAATAGATAATAATCTAATCTGTATGATTTGAATGATAGTTTTACAAGAAAAATAAATGTGCCATTTAATAGACATTTTATCAGTAAAGCTTTTATGATGAAAAGGTCAATTCCAAGTTCTACTGGAAGAAGCTCGGGCTGCAAGGCTATTCTCCACCCCAAAGTCACTGCAACCACCTCTTTGTCCAAGGCCAAGAGTGCTGGGTAGCTGCACCGTGAAGTGTGCATAAAAAACTCAAAGAGCATGCTCCTCTGTGCTGGATAGTCACATCTGGAAGCATTCTCTTCTCGAGTATTTTCAAGTTATTCTTTTCACTCCCCAACCATTCTAGGAATTAGGCTCTCAAAGGTTTTTTTAACATTGCTTCTAAGCATAATTTTGAACTTCTTGTAGCCTGAGGTAGCTGTTCAGTTTGTACTTAACTTGTTAGTATACTTCAGAAATTCCTGACTTAGAGTGCTAATAAAGAAAACTGCTATAATCTCCTACTCCAGCAGCAATGTTACTGGAGCTTTAAAGCAGTGATCTCTTCTACACAGATTGTTCAGATCTTATCTGAGTATTAAAGGAAAGAAATTATTTTTGAAATGCACCTTTTCTTGGCCATGACAAACTATTGAACCCCAGTCATGAGCTCAACAATTCTCTTAGTTTGAAGCCCTTTCCCCTTGTCCTATCACTACATGCTTGTAAAAAGATCCTCCCCAGCTCTCTTCTAGGCCCCCTTCAGGAAGGCTGCCATCTCTTCTTCAGGCTGAACAATCCCAGTTGTCACCCTGGTTTTTCTGAGTTTTTTAAAGCCTTTTGATTGTTTATAAAATGGAGTCAGACCTTTTAGCTACTGTACAATATTAGGAGCAGTTTCTGCTTTTTCTCGCACATGTAACATAAACAAATCCTTTGTTTTTCATTCCCTGTCCTTTGTTTGCATATTTCTAACCTGAAAATAATTGTAACTGACTGTAGGTCTGGCCATTCGGCTGGGAGGTGATAACTCCAGAGGCCAATCCACAGCCAGACCCACAAATGTATAAAAAGTAAGAAATAAACAGGCAGGGGGCTCTCAGCCTTAGCTCAGGCTTGGGCTCTCTCAGAGGAACTCTCTGCCCTGTGAAATCTCTCATCTCCATGTGACTGCTTTGCGTATCCCGATCACACCCAGTCCTATCAGCCTTTCCTCACAAGAGATGTATTCTACCTCTATGATAACTTTGTGACCCTATGACACAAGGGAAAAAATTGTAGTCATTGTTTAATTTGTCATGGTAATTTGTCTTATTGATTCTAAAGAAGAAGTTCACAGCATTATTTCCATGTATGTAAAACTCAGCTGCAGGATACTTAAAAGAAATTTCTGCCATTATATAAAGGAATATTGTCATGGACATATACAAAAAGAACTTCACAAAGGTAAGACACAAATAAACATAAAACAAACATAAATTTGCAACCAAAAACCAATGGCTGAAGCTAACAAATGGAAGGGAAACTATGATAACTCCATAGCAGCGACAAGTTCAATGTTACCAGTCAGAGGTATTGTCCCTGCAAGGACAAGAACAATGACCCAAAGTGCACCTGCACTCATACATGCATGGGAGGCCTCTCCTCAGGGGTTCATTTCACCAGAAAGATCAAGGGATGACTCACAGATACCCTTTCTAAACAGTCACTCCCCTGGCAAAGGGATAGAGGCACTCAGTCCCTGGAAGTCTTCTTGAGTGTATCCCAGCCCCATGGGGAGGTTTCCCATCACAGAACAGCTGTTCCAAGGAAAACTGCACATGGCTTCTGTCAGAGGCCCCATTTATAACCTAGTTGGTTTGGAGCTCATTATTGTACACAGTCATGGTCCAGAAATTTCTCTGGGCTGAGGCCTCTCACTGGCAGGAGGTCCAACCTGCTGACCAAGAGGATTTGCACTTCTTATTCCCTCCACTGTGGGGGGCAGGAAGGGGGAGGAAGAGAGATAATTGTGTACCTGGCACAACTGGGGCCACCAAGTATCCGCCAAGGTGGGACAAGTGCTCTTGCCACTGGGGTAGAATAAATATTTAAATAATTTAAAAGTATAGGACTTCATTTTTGAAGTAACATTTTATTATTATTATTTTTTTCTGCATGTCAAGATAGCACAAGGCAATCTGCAGGAAAACATTCAGTCAAATCAACTTTGCCCTTAGCCAGCAAGAACTTCTGCAATAGAACATTGCAAACATGACCAATTATTCAGAGTAAGTCTCAATTTATAGTTGTATCTTGCTTTCTAGATTTTGATTTGCTTAGCAATCCCTTGTTTAAGTCAAGCTGTTGATATCTAGATGTTTGTTTTTGTGGGTTCTTTTTAAATCTGTTTTTTATTGTGCTGTAGTGATTTTCTATCAAAAAAGTAGGGAATTATAAAGTTAAAAATATTCAGCATCTTCCTTGAGAGTAGTCTATCAACTGGATGACCTATACAGACAGGAAGCACCCACAAATAACAAGGAATTCCATAAATTCATAATAAAAAACTACATCAGAGGAACTAACTAAAGAGTCAGGCAAGGTTTAGGCTGATATTCACAACCATTTTCTGACATCCTTAGACTCCTATACTTGGAGATGGATTCCCAAGAAGAGCAAATCAGTCTTGTTCTCCTGAGGTAAGCTAAACTATACATAGTTGTATTAATCATGATTTTGATATAACTTGATTAAATATCTTCCTGCAACTTAGTTTTGTGGTTATTAATATTTAATGGAATAGGGGTATATTTACTTACTTTGTGATTGGCACTCCAAAATTTTCCATTTGCCATTATTTTTCCCACATTTTTCTGCACTGCAGATCTTTTCTGCAGTGCAGAAAGATCTTTTCTAATTGACACAGCACAGATACTGACTTTTTACAAAGAATCTTTCATGAAAGTGTATTAGGCATTGGTCTTTAAACTTGTGATGGTAAGTAAAGATGTCAAAAGCAAACAAAACAGAGTTCTTAAAAGGTAGATGAAAATCCTATGCCTTTCAAATTGTTTGCATTTAATTTTCTTGAATACTTTGATGTCCATTTCACAGCTGTCACACTTCTAAGCTGGCCTATCCTAAATTTATCATGCACAATCCCAGCAGGAAAAACCCACAGTATTTTGTTGGTTTCAGAAAAAAGTCCATACTGACCTCACGCATAATGAGGCCACATAAGCCACAGGTAACACCAGTAGCAATTTAGGCTGGCCTTCTCTATCCATAATGATGGAGCTCCTTTGCAGAAAAAAAAAAAAAAAAAAATAAAGAAAGATAATTACCTTAAAGTTTCTTCCAACCCATTTCAGATAGTAATTGGTTTGTACTTTCAGAAGAAATTTGAGAAAGAAACCATAGTATCATCTTTTGTGGCTTTGAATTACTGAATCCTTTTCTGTCCCACTATGATAGCAACCTCCTTAAATACATCCAGTACTGTGTAGCAGATCACACAGCTCATTTTGATTGCACTTTCTCCTACTGTTCTTTATAAACATAAAAATGGGTGAGTCAGATTGAGCAGTTTCATGCCTGTGTTTCTTGTTTAGTCTCTCAGTGACAGATAAATAATGAGTAAGAGACGCTGTGACAACCTTAGCCTCTTGACAGCTAGTCTTTCTTGCCTTTCATATTATTTTTTTTTTTTTTTTGGTTGTTTTGTTTTGTTTTGTTTTGTTTTTCCTGTGGCTTTTAGAAAAAGAAGGGTGGGGACTAGGAGGGAACATAAGCTGGTCTTATTCTTGACAATGAGTACCAAGAATGAGGCGTGATGACTGCACAGCTCAATTTTCTAAGATTTTTAACATAGGAAAAGCAAATGAATCCTGATTGTATGATTTTATCCTGCTGGCTCTGAACCTAAAGTTTTCTAGCATAACTCTGGAATATGTTTTGTTTTGTTTTGTTTTTTTCCTTTTGCTAGGTGTGGAGTTCCCTTGTCCATGTAACTGTTTAATCAAGAGATCTATTAGAGTAAAGTAGTTGCATAACTTTAAAAGATAATTTTCAGGCAGCCTTACAGCAAAAAAATCTCAGCCCAAAACCTGACAGTTTGAGAAGAACAGGAATGGAAAAGAGGAGTTTTATTTATGTTATAAGAATTTTAATTTGATGTTATGGAAGTTTTATCAGACCTTATGCCAGTCTGAATGGCTTTTTTTAACAGACAGGTGTTTTCTGGTGATATGACTGCATTACCTTCCCATGTGATGCGCAGTAGGATGTCAAAAGTTTTCTTCTTGGGAGGCTGTCTAGATCTGTCTGAGACCTATTGGTTGATAGCAATAAGCAATGGGGAGAGGAAAGAAGGAGAGGGTTTTTTTACTACTTTCTGGCAATCTTCCTGCAGTACTTTGTGGTTCACATGCACTGGGACATGAACATGAACATGAACATGAACATGAACATGAACACGAACACAAGCAAAGAAAAAACTTAAGTATTCTTAGTCATATCTGCTCTTACTATTCATAGCTATAAAAAATACAGGAAGTTTATAGACACTGTGCAGGTTAAAAGATTCACTATATGATCCATTGTAATCTATTTTATATGGGATGGTTCTCAGACAGACTGGAGTAAATGCCTGGATTTTTATGAGCTTGATTTGGATTTGTACCAGAAATACAGGTTGGGTTTTTGTTTGTTTGTGTTTGTTTCTCTCTCTCTCTTTTTTTTTTTTTTTTTTTTTTTTTTTTTTTTTTTTTTTTCCACACCTTATACTTCATCCCATTGTTCTCCAGTGCTGCATTTCTGGTACTATGTACCATTTTGCTGATGAAAGATTTATTGTCTGATGACAGTAATTGCTAGGGATTATGCAATGCTGTATGGTTGTTTGAGAAATCCAGCAGTTTTACATGACTATAAAATTAGCCTTTTACAATATAATTAAAATAATAACGTCTTTGTCCCAATTACTTTATGGGTTGACTGATATGCACATATGCATGCATAAAATTGTTAGCACATATAAAAATGAAAGCTGATCTGCCAGCCTTGGTCACTGAGAAATTATATACAGCAAGTGCAAAATCACATACAGTCTAGTGATTTAGAGAGGCAATTAAACTGCAGACAGAATTTACAGAGCTTAGCCTTTCTTGTGGATGTACCAGGGATTTTTTAATCCATTCTGCTTTTCCCCCTGTGTGTAAACATATATAACAGAACAGTGATTTGGTCTGTGACTGAAGATGAAAAAAAAACCTTGGGGTGTAAGTTTATCAACACTGTGTAAGGTCTCTGTTCTAAGGAGATGGGTTACTGGGAGAATATATCATCTATCTTCATCTCCATCTCCATCTATATCTATCTATGTCTTTATATATATATGTAAATACATATATATTTAAAAATGTGTATATTTGTATATAAACGGATATTCCTTTAACAGACTTCCAGAACTCTGACCAACTGTGTTACAATGGAAGAGTTAAGACCAACTGGATTTCAAGCCAACAAGATGGTCCTCTTTTCTGGATGTTACAGCTGCCTCTGAAGCAGAATCTACATTACTGATAGGTTTTCCCTTCCATTTGGCAAGAACAAAATTCTTGTGACATAGGAGTACAAATACCAGCAGGTAGGAGATGCTGATAATAACCCTCTATACTCACAGGATTGTCATGAAAGGGAAAAATGTTCTGTCATCTTTAGAAAATACCAGCTGCTGCAATAACCACTGCTTTTCACGACTGCTTCCTTTTCTCTTCTTCCAGTCCCTGTCATCATCTTTGAGGTGCTTAAATAGGTTCATTCTTCCTACTGTTTATTCTTAAGAGGCTTTTGGGGATGCTTGTTTGTTTTTCTGGAGTTTATTTTTGTTTTTTTCCTCTCTGTCACATTTTCCAATTTCCTTTTAGGGAAGGAAATCTCTTGTGCTATAATTATCAGTGTTTTCTCAGAATCAATTTATTCTGTATTCTGTGTATTCTGAGAAGCTGCTTATATATTGTTTATTGAAACCTTCACCCTCAAGGTTGCTAAAGTAAATGCATTTTTTCCTTTACCTTGGAGATATTTTATTTCATGCTAGTATAATTTTTTTTTTCTTATTTTTCTTTTTAGGAACTTTTGGTACTTGTAATATTGAGGTACAACTTTCATTAAACTACATCTTTAGTTTTAACTGGAGAAAACTTGAAGCCCTGAGTTGTTCAAAACTGATATAGTCACGGACAAAGACCCTCTAACTAATTAAAGTTAGAAAGTGGTATGTTTATTCACCGGCGGGCGGCACGGGAGTCATCTCCGAAAGGCGTGGCCGCCCCGAACAAGGCTCTTTGCTCTCTATTTATTTTCCAAGATCTTACATACAATACATATGCATAACCCCAGCACCTCCCATCCCCGCTCTCTATTAAAATGAGGCTATCAGTCCTTCACGCGTGCGCAGTTCTTCTCTTGAATCGGGTCGGTGGTCTCGAATTGGGTCAGTGGTCTCAAAGGATGAAGTCAGGAGAGTCTTCATCAGGTCTCTGTGTCCCTCTGGCACTGTCCAAGGTCCCCTGCTTTGTGATTGATTGATATGAAGTCCAGGTGCTGGCTATTGTTCTTACTGGTTTCAATCTGTTCTTATGGTGGTTCACTTACTCCACGTTTTCTATAAACATACTCAAAATATAACAATTAGCTCTAACTTAGGCATCTAATAATTATTAACCTATCATTTACTAATAAATTTCTTCTAGCCCTTAGTTAAAATCTTAACTCTTTAAAATCATGATTCAGCCCCATAAAGTGGTTTGAGCTGCTTAAAGGACACCTTGCTACTAAATTAATTGGTTATGTTCATAACTGAGGAGGTTTCAAATTGTAGGGACATTTTTGTGTCAGACATTTTAGTCCCAGCTTTCAAAATCTGATACTTTGAATTAATTTGAAGCAATTGTGCATGGAAGTGTCCTTTGAATGCATATCATTAGTATGCCAGTGCAAATCATTCTGTCTTAAGGGGGGAGCAGAAAGAGTGTTGTTTGGTTTTACTTTACCACAGATGAAATGGTCCAAAGAGCAAAGACCACATAGTGTGAGCCCAGAGCAGTATAGGAAAATAGAGTCAATGTGGCTGTCTTTTATGTTGTAATGATTGTAGCAAAAATAACTTTGGACAGATAACTGAATGCTGTCGGGCTCTATTGAGCAAATTGAGAGGTTTAAAAGCTATAATAGATGAGTGAGACTTATCTGGTTTTAAACTTCACCAGCAATTATTAAGAAAGAAGAAAACAAACTGATCACTCAGCAGATTCAAAGTAATTTTGTTTGTTTGTTTGTTTTTGTTTTGTCTGTTCTAGGTTATGGAATTTTTTTCCTTATATCTGCCCTAGAGTTGTGAGGATTCTTCTATATTCACCTGTGTTGCTGCTCCAAAGAAATCTTATTAATCAGAATAGTTGCTGAAACAACTCAGGAGAGCAAGAGAGGAGTTTTCTCTGAAGTGCACTCATCTGAAGCTCATCTGCTAAGATACCATATCTCACTATTCCAAAGTCCAGAATGAAAGAAATCTATGACCCACATTCTCATTCATTTTTTGAAAGTTACATATGCACTTTTGTTTACACAGCCTATGATTCCAAGGTGTCTTTTAAAATTGACAACTGAGCTCTTTAGTACTAAATATAAAGCATGGATATGTTAATATTTTCACAATTAAAAGAAAACATAATATACCATGGGATTTTTGAACAGAATTGGTAACATTTAGACAATTTGGATCCTAGAGTTTCTACTCTTTGAAACAGCCATGGTATGAATACTTGGTTGACTACCAGAATCATAATGCCAGTTTTAGAAGTATTAAGACTTTTTTTTTTTTTTTTTTTTTTTTTAAATTTTGTAACTATATGGTTAAAGTGGCTATATAAATGCTTAAAGTTCCAAATAGGAAAATCTGCCAGTCTTTAATTCAATCTGTTGTAGGATAGAATAATTTTGTTCACAATCTCCATGATTTAAAAACAAGTTATCTAAAAGTGGAGGGAGATAGGACTGGTACTGGGTAGTTTTTGTGTCCTCCTTATTTTAGTTGATAAACACTTGTGGCATCTGTTAACATCAGATAGATCCGGAGTGTTTTGTTACGACTTAAATTGGTGCAGCTCTGAGTGAGAGACTGTCATCAGAGTGTTTACTCATCTTGATATTTCTAGGCCAATGAACTTCAAAGAGAAAAAGGGTCATTAATTTTCTAGTTCTCAACAATGTAAGCTTGAGCCTCTCCTTCCTGTCAGAATGAAGGAGTGCTCAGCTTTTTTTTTTTTTTTTTTTTTTTTTTTTTTCCCCCTTATGGGGAAAATTCTATTTCTCTTCTTCCCAGTTTCCCTGATTAGCACAGAAGTAAAAATAAGCTTCAGCTTATGTCTTGGAGACACACAAATGTGTCATAAACAAGCAAGATGCCCAAGAAAGAAAGCATGGAAAATGAAAGTGTCCATTTTCATATACTATGTAGGTCATAGCATATCTTTTCTCAATTTCTTTTATTACATAAAATTGCTCAGATCTTAAAGTAGGAAGAACAAGAATTATTCAAGCCTTTTCCCAGTTGAATGGGAGCATGGAGTAAGGTTCACTAGTTGTCCAGGCAAGGAAGATCAGCTTGACACCTGCTGAAACCTTAGATGATACCTCAAAAATTATATTTACAATGTGACTAGCTACATGTGCCTATGTGAACTTGGAAGTATTGATGTGTGTGGATTATTACCATTCTGCCACTACATAAAGTAGATTGGATTTTGGATTTGATTGGATTGAGTTTTGTATAGAGCTAAGTAGTATACATTTGTGTGAGCATTCACCAATACAAATTTGTGTAACAAATATAATTTGAAGTCTATTGCTTTGCGCCTCATTTAGAAGCTGAACTCAGGTGTCATATTGTTAGACTGTGTTGACATCTAGTGGTCACCGGAGCACTAGCAAGCTGTTTAATTTTTTATATACAGAAAGGAAGTCTGAGCAAAAATATTATGGTACGCTGTAATTTCTATTAATTTTTTTCCCCCGATTCATAATAGAATCGAAAATAATTACTCTATTTTAATACTCCTCGTGATTGCTTGAAATCTTCTATTACTGTTTAAATAATTCTTTCAGACTTGTTACCCTTTGAGAACTGAAAGAAGAATCTTTAGTAATCAAAGTGTCTCTCAAACTGAATGCCCAGTAGTATTTCATCCTTCACTGTGTTTAGATTTACTCAAAATATTCATTGTATATTTTTCACTTCAGAGAAGATGGCATTAAACTCAGGTTTAATTTTACCCTATTTCATTTTAATCATTCAACAAAAATTTTTTATCCACAATTTTAATTAGATTAGCTGCAAGGCCCTTAGTAGGTGGCTGAAAGGATGTTCAGAGAAACTACAGTTTATTACATGGCAGTCAGAGATGTTGATGGGGTTTCTGTCTGTACCCCTGAAACCACACTTTACATTTTAATGTTGAGCATGGTGTAATTTTTCTCAACACGCCCCCGCCCCCACGCCCCGCCCCCCCCCCCCCCCCCCCCCCCCCCCCCCGGCATTCGTAAATCCATATTGTTAGGTTTTTGGTGTTTGGGGGGGGAGGAGTTTTGTGGTTGTTGGTTTTTTTTGTTTTTTTGGGTTTTTGTGGGGGGTTTTTTTTTTTTTTTGGGGGGGGGGTGGTGTTTTTTTGGTTTTTGTTGTTGTTGTTGTTGTTGTTTTGTGGGGTTTTTTTACTTTGCTTTTGTGTTTTAGCTACAGAAAGAACAGTTGTCTTCCTATTTCTCTTATCCACAACTTACACTGTTAAGCTTTTAATGATTTCTAACCTTTGTTTCAAGCAGCTATGATTTTAAAAATTTCCCTTGAATTATCTTCTCAATATCAATATTTAATGCAGGTTTATAAGAGATTTATGTCAGGAACCCCTTTCAAAAATTCAATTTTCTGTATCATGTGGACTCTCCATACATTCTTTCATGCTTTCCTTTTAAATTAACTTCCTAAGAATAAAGGTTATTCTTCCATACTCTTCAATGAGATTGTAACAGCCATGGTAGAAAAGAAGAAAATTGTAAGTTGTTTCATGTTATCCAACTGTCTTTGAAAAACTGGGCAAAAACCTCAGTCTGATTTATGTCTCGTTGTACTTTTGCCTCCACCAAAATGAGAATTTATTTTATAATTAATTACTTCTTTTACTTAAGACTACAGGGAAAATCCAGCCGCTATGGGAAATAGCACGTAGCAGTCATACTTGAGTTATATGTGTTTTTTACTTGAGTAAACAATTTGATTTTTCTGGCACTTCATATATTCATGTCAAACTTAGTGATGAAGAGTTACCCTCTTTACAGAAATAGAAGCTGAAAAATTTCTGTTTATGTGCCTCAATCCTTTTTGGTTGTGTAACATGGATTTATCTTAGCTCCTATACTTAGCTGAGTATTTTACAGTTCCTGATTGCCTCATATTTAAATATTAGCCAAGTAGATAAGTAATACTTGTTTAGTACTGGAAGGGAGTGATAATACTACTATATAGAATATTTTGGGCCAGAAGAAGTGCTATATAGTTTTATAATAAACAATGTTTAAGCAATTAATTGCTAAAAGTTTCATGGTTTTTATTAAAGTTGAGCTGTGGTTTCTAGAGAGCTGTTTAAGAGAGTCAATGCTTCTGTTAAGAGTTCAATGACAAAACCACAGAGCTCATAAGAGAGTTGCCAGTCTCAGGAATGTGTTTATTTACAAGCAAGGTAAGGAATATTTGTTATTATTATATATGCTGGAAATAAGGGTGGTGATGGACTGGTTCAAAAGGACAAGCCAAGTTAGTACAATAAAATGCTCAAAGGTCTGTACAAGCTACTATTGAAAATTCACCAATGTGTAGAACCTTTGAAGTCAGTTTTATTACACACTGTAAACTTCAGTTTTTCTGTACTTTGTTTCTTTCTTCATCTGTTTTCTATTTTGTTGTATAATACAACCTAAATATGGAGTACAGCAGTACTTTATACATATTCAAGCTGAGGATACCAACCTTCACTACACGAACAATAGAAAAAAACCAAAACAAAAATTCTGGTTTTGTTATGGCTCATAAAAAATACTGCATGCTCCCAATCATCCACAATGGAAACCCTTCCCACATGTGTCATAGGCTTTAAGAAAGATGAAAGAAGTTCTGTTAGCTGGATAAATATAAGTAATTTTTTATATAATGGGCAAGTTAGGAAATTTAAAAAAAAAAAAAAAAGTTATGCATTTAAATAATTTGTGTTTTAGTAGGTACCAATACTCATGTGTTTGATAATTTTTTTCTATCCTTTTGGAGCATTTTTTGGTCAGGGTTTTCTGAATCCTTAGATGCCTTTTGCAGATTAACATCTCCAAAATAGAAGGGTAATACTTGAGTATATTTACATTGTTTTCTGTCATTAAAAAAAATGTGTATTCCTCTCTTGATTCTAATTCAGTTCATTTTATGCCTTGGATGTGCACCCATAGGCAACTAGGATTCTTCCCACAAGAAAATGACAGTGATCTAGAGTGTTGTGTTAATTTGTATTACATTACAGGTTTGGGGGGTTTTTAATACATCAATAGACAGAACCCCCTCACATCATCAAGTAACCATTCTGCCAGCCATTACTTTTTTATCCTCTAAGGACCCCTCTAAAGCATTCTCTGTAAGAGAGTGGGCTGTGTGTTCTAAATCCAAAGTATTTAAAAATTCTTCAAGCTCAGCATAAACTTCTTTTTGTTACTATTTCTGTTGCTGGGCTTGTTTTCTCTATCACCTTCCAGTATTAATATGTTTCAGGTGTGGATCACAAGTGGCTTTTGCTTGTTACCCACAATCATGCTGTTAGAGCTGGCAGAAATTTGCTGCTGTGCTGTCCTGGAAATTCAGATCTAGCTCCTGTCATATGGTCTTCCTCATAACAGTTTAACAATTCCCAGTGTTTTGTGTTTGTTCCTTTGTTTTGGTTTGGGTTTTTTTCTAATTTTGTTTTGTTTTGTTTGTTTGTTTGTTTTTTTGTTTGTTTGTAAATTACCAAACCAGCATCAGTAAGCTGGTTTGCTGAACCTAATACATTTAAAATTAGTTAACAGCATATCCTTTACCACAAGATCACACTTCTTGGTAAATGGGTTTTGGTGGGAAAATCTGGTCTGTTATTTTTATGACTCTTAGTTTTCTGACTGGTTAGGCCAACTCTGTTTACTTTCTTTTGTTTTAGAATTTATATCCTGAATATTCCAAGTGTCTGCTATTTTGATGAGTGTTCTGATGCTGTTTGATGTTGCTGTAAGCAGAAAGACATTTCAGTGTAAACTTAGCTTGTTAACTTTATATTTTTAGTTATCTGTAAGTCTGATTACAGCAGTAATCTGTGTCATTCATCCATGACTATTCTACAGCTTCATAAAGAAAATTATGTGATTTAATATAAGCTAAAATCACAGTTTATCTAGTATTGCTCTGAATCCCAGTATTATGGAGATATTGGAGCAAAGAAGCGAATAGCATCTAACATAAATACTAGGATGATTCATAATCTCTGAAACTTCACAGACGGCCTTAATGTATGAAGAAAGAAATATGAATTATAAAGGGGCACATATAAGGAAAATATGCAGTAGAGGACATGAGTCTGAAAATGACAGTAAAGCATTTTATTAAATGAACTATTTTGCTGTAACTCTAATAGTATTGGAATAAGCACTTGATCACTAACTCCTGCAGAGAATGCAGTACATGAAGGAATATATTGAGGTGTCAACCAGTAGTACAGTGAAGCTGTGTGTAGTCTAACTATGCCTGATACTTGTACTAAACTTGTACTTAACTAATCAACAAGCCAAACAATTTTTAAAAATGCATTTCATTTTGGAAGGCAAGGCATAAGAGCATTCTTTTTCAGGATTAATGGAACTTTCAGTGCAGAAAAGTACAGTAATTTTATTTATTGGATGTTAAATATAATAATAAAATTATATAAGAATTGTAATTTTTCCTGTATTCTCCCCAGCAGTGCTAAAGAAAGGAGTAATGAGTAGGCTGAGATGAGAAAACTATAAGGCAAAACAAGATAAAGCTATCCTCAATAAAATGTTTTCCAGGCTTGTCTGTGGCAGTGACACTTCATTTCAAATTCTTGGGTGGTGGTAGGGTGTGGTGTGAAATTTTAACTTTAGAGTAGTTCTAGTGGAGTTTATCAGTGGTTCAGAGATTTGGATTTTTTTATGTTAGGTTATTTTAAGGTGTAATTCCCCTTTATTTTTAGTAATGAGGACAAAACCATACAGAAATGTAATACTTTTTTTTTTTTTTTTTTTTTTCTTCTTCTTCTTAACTTTTATGGCTGAAAAGTCTTTTTTTTTTTTTTTTTTTTTTTTTTTTTTTTTTTTTTTTTTTTTTTTTTTAATGCGTGATACTCTATACCAGTAGACAGTGATTATGCTTCTAAGTTAAGGACAAACTTCTGCATCCATCAGACTTCGGGCATTTTCATGTTAGGTGCCCTACGTAGTTTTCTTTGAACTTGTTCCCTTACCTTTTAGTCAGTGTTCGTTCAGTTTTACTTCGTGTTTCACTCTTCCTTTCTGACACCATCATCATCTCTTTGCCCATCAGCTAGTAACTAATCTGTGCTTAACTTACTGCCACCTGAGACATCAGATTGTTCTGTATAAGAAATATTAGGCACACTGGGGCCAGGAAAGCCGCCTGGAAAACTGATGGGCTAATCAGCATCAGACAAAGTAGGCTTATCCTTGCATACTCTGGTAGTTTTGTTAGACTTATCAGGGGGGGTGCTTTTATATGTTTTCTGTGGTTTTGAGGTTGGGGGGTGTGGGGTTTGTGAAGTGTTTTTGGAGGGGGAAGGGGATGTGATTAAGGAACACAGGGATACTTCTTTTCATTTTACAAGGAAAGGTCACTGCATGTCCTAATGACATCTCTGATTAGATAGTTGATGGCAGATGAGGAAGAAGCATAAGAACTGCTGCCTATAGGAAGAAGATACATAGTCTTTGCCACTACAGGAATGTATACAGATTTACTGAATAGAAATACAGGTATCTTTCATAAAATTATATACTAAATATTTCAGCATTGTGTTGTTTTTTTTCTGGTGGTGGGGGTTTTTTGGGGGTTTTTTGTTTGTTTGTTTTTTTTGTTTTTTTTTTTTTTTATTTAGCTAGGATTCTCATAAATTTGGATCAATTAATTCAACAATATGACATTATCTGTGATTATATCACTACCACAAAAATATAGATCCTCTATTTCTCTTAAATAAAACCACTTTAGTATTTCTGTACCCAGATACCTTGGTCATGCTTAACAACAGAAGACATTTTTACCTTAAATTTAAGGGCTAGCTTGATCTTCTGCAAACAAAAGCCTGACTGTCATGATTTAGCCCCAGCCTGCAGTGTAGCCAAAGCCCAAGCAGCTGCTCGCTCACTCCACCAGTAAAACTGGGAGATAATCAGAAAAATAAAAGCTAGAGAACCCCTGGGTGAAGGTAAAAACAGTTTAAGAGGGAAAGCAAAAGCCATGCACACAAGCAAAGCAAAACAAGGAGTTAATTCACTGCATTCCACGGGCACACAGATGTTCAGCCATCTCCAGGAGAGCAGGGCCCCATCACACTTAAAAGTGACTTGGGAAGACAAACAGCATCACTCCAACTGTTCTCCCTTTCCTGATTCTTCCCCATACTTTATGTACGGAGTATAATGTGTGATACATAATATCCCTTTGGTCAGTTTGGGTCGCCAGTCCTGGCTGTGTCTCCTGCCAGTCTCCCAAGCACCCCCAACTTCCTCACCAGCAGGGCAGTGGGGAAAGCAGAAAACGCCGTGTGAGCCCTGACCAGCAATAACAAAAACGTCTCTGTATTATCAACCCTGTGTACAGCACAAGTACAAAACACAGCCCCACTCCAGCCACTGTGAATGAAATTAACTTCATCCCAGCCAAAACTAGCACACTGACTTTTAGATTCTGTTCAGCAAGTACTGACATGTTACCTGTCCTTTATCTAACTTTAACATCTTGGATGGAAGACAGTTATTTAAAATTCCCATCTGAGAATGAGGTAGTGCTCAAAAGTACAAAGTAGAGGAGTTTTTTTTCTTTAGTAACTATATCTCTGACAAGTAGACCATTCATCTACTGCAGCAGGATCTATGGAACAGCTCATGTAAAGATCCTAAATAGTGTTAGAGCCTGAGTAATTTTAAAGAGGGGCTGCAATTGAAAAAACTGTGCTTGGGTTGAAGTATTCAGTAATATAAGTGGCACATCCTGTTCCTTGCAGGAGGGACCTCCTCATGCTCTCAACTAAATGAATTTCAATAGAGTATGATGTTTTCCTATATGACATGTTCTAAAGCTTCAATGAGATTTGCTTGTCACAACTAGAGTATACACTGCATGTTTAATGTTAAGAGAAGGATATAATGTATTCCTTGTAGCATGTTTGCTTTATTACAAGATAGTATTGCACATCTGATTTGCTTTTCAGATCCTTTGTAACTGTATCTGACACTCCAGAAAAGAATTCACTTCATCATGTGCATGTCAGCCTATCTTGGGAACCAAGGAGCTACATCACAGAAACACAAGCAGTTAATTAGAGAGATACAAGACAGAAACATGGATATTTTCCTAACACTGTACACTTTGTAGCACAGCAAGGTCCCATGCTGAAACGTGGAGACCAGTTACTGGTTGTTGCTATTGCTGCAACAACTAATGGGATGTGTTTTCTTGTTGTTTTGGGGTTTTCTGAGAGTTTTATCTTTTTGATGTTTTTGTTGTTGGTTTGTTTTTTTGTGGGGTACAGGAAAAGGTAGGCCCTCTTACTCTACTTTAGAGTGTCTTCTCTGAAGAATTATTGATTCTATGTGTACCAAAATGTTTGACTCTCTGAGGTATATAATGCAACATTGAACACACCAACTTTCTCTTTAATTCTCAAAAAGAGGTAATCTGGGATTTCACAACTGAATGTGTGCCTATCTATATACATGTCAAAGATCACTCTCTTTAGGTTGTTTAGAAGACTGATAATTCAGGAGAGTTTCAAACTTCAGAACAAAAATAGACTGTCATTAATTAATAATACTTACTGCTAATAATTATTTCCTATGCAGTATCCATTATTGTCATTCCATATAGAACATAATTAATTCTTTAAGACTTTGTCTACAATGACATAGGAATACACTACTTCAGGGGGTTGTTGCTATAAAGTTAACTCTGATAGGTGTGGTCGTTGGTGGTTTAGCTGTGGGGATAAAGGCAATGAGGCTTGAGAGCTCTCAATAAGGAAACTGTTGTGGGCTATTACTTTATTCCCCACCTTTCCTGTTTCTATGGTTTATGTTCATCAGTTTCCTACAGAGAAAAATAGGAAGAAACTATCTGCTTCTGACATAGCTAATTTAATATTTTTGAAGCAGTACTCATTCTGGAGTAATTTGTCATTCATTTTCCTCCTCTGTTCTGCAGGATCATTCTGGCTGCCCCAGATAACTTTCTAAAGAATGCTTACCATGTATCTTTTCACTCATCTTTGGTTCTGATCATGCAGATTTTAGTATGTGCATGCTTTCCTGTACCTTGTTTGCACAACTGTCTCACAAGTCCCAATTTGGTTTTGTGGTTGCCTACTGTTTATACTTAGTGGCATTACAGTGTTAACAAAAGCTTATGTACTTTCACGGGTTATGCATATTTCTATGCCTTTGCTCAAAGAAAGCTGTGGTGGGCAATCCTGGCTGCCTGCCAGATGCCCACCAACCGGCTCTTTTAATGTCCCCTCCTCGACAGGGGGAGAAAATACAGTAAAAAGTTCATGGATTCTCAGGACAGGATGATTACTGTTTTGGGTTAAAATTATTCAGCTTGGGGAAATTAATTTATTGCCAGTTAATGACAGAGATGTGAGAAACAAAAACACATCCCAAAACACCTCTTCCCATCCCTCTTCTTTCAAGACACAAAGTCACTCCTAATTGTCCTACCTTCTCCCCCTCCCCAGGCAATGCAGGGAAGGATAGGAGGTTCTGGTCAGCTCTTAACACTTCATCTTGAACTGCATCATCATCATCATGAGCTGCTCATAAATACAACTTATTTTGGTAAGGTGAGGCAGTTTTTGTTGTGCTTTTTAATAAATTGGGTATTTGGCTTGCTTTCTGAACATCAGGCAGCACAGCAACACTAACAGAGGAGTAGAAGAAACTTGCAGATGGTATAAAATGAAACACTTTTCTGCTTCACACCCCATCACTCTTTCCTCCTGTCCTAGGGTGACTTTGTGATGCTTGTATCCCCAATCGTCTGTTCTGTTTGTGTGGTATATTGAGTTCTGTGCCTTTAAGGCTGATTCGAAGAGGAGGAGAAGTGTGGAGCTTGTTTAGAGAGCACTGCCTAACTCCTACATATTCTTCTCTGGACAGGATGTTCAGTGGGGGCTTGGAGAGACTGCAGGACAGAGATTTTTTTGCTTTTAGTTAGTTTTAGCTAGCAAGGGCAGAGAAGTTCCCTGGACTGTGGTTTTTTGTTTGTGGTGTGGGTTTTTTTTTTTTTTGGTTGGTTGGTTGGTTGGTTGGTTGGGTTTTTTGGGGTTTTTTTTTGGTGTGTTTTTTTTTTTTTTTTTTGTTTTTTTTTTTTTTTTTTTTTTTTTGTTTTTTTGTTTTTTGTTTTTTGTTTTTTGTTTTTTTTTTGGTTTTTTTTTTTTTTTGGTTTTTTTTTGGGGTTTTTTTTGGTTTTTTTTGTTTTTTCTTTTTTTTTTTTTTTTTTCTCTTGGGACTCTTTAAACCTGCTCTGGACTGAAAAAAACCCAGGGGAGCACTGGGGGCTTGCACCTGCAGCCCACCAGGGCCTGGAGCTCGGCATTTTCCAGCAGCACTGGAGGGACTGGGACTGATGAGAGACTGAGAGAGAGCCGAGCTACACCCACGGCAAGGACTTTGTCAATTTGCCATCTTACTCTAGAATGAGAGGTTTTATTGTTTCATATTATTAATTCTTTGTACTGTGGGCACTTTGTTAAATAAAATTGTTTTTTCCACATTTCTACAAGGAAGTTCTTTAACGGACCGGATGGGGAGAGGGGTCATTTGGGTTTGCTTCCCAGAGGGATGCCATTCAGGGGTTTTCTCCCAAATTTGCCCTAAAACAGGAGACCTTCTCTGATACATGGTATCCCTGCTCCATGTGGTGTCCCTCACACAGAATACAGCGCAGATATCTGCTCAGACATGGTCCTTCATAGGCTGCAGAGGGACAACTCAATATTATCAAGTTCTCTGAGAGCTGCAGAGGAATCCCTGCTCCACAGAGTAGACTTTCTTCTCCCCCTATTTCTCCACTCATGTCGGAGTCTACCCAGCTGTTTCTGTCATGTTTTCCTCACTCTTCTTTTGTAGCAGCCATACAGATTTTTTTACTCTTTCTTAAAAAAATACTTTTCTTGGGGAAAAAAAAAAAAAAAAATACCACCATTGCTGATTAGCTTAGTTTTAGCTGTCCTCCTGTCACAGAAGTCACCCCTGCAGCCCTCTTCACTGTCAAAACCTTGACACATAAATATAATACAGAAGAAAATGTCAAATATATTGTGCTTAATCTGCTTCTGCTTCAGAAGTGCACAATGCTTAACTGAGAAGGTAGTCAGGACTCAAGACAGAAAGTCACTATTAAGTAGTTACTGAATGTTACATCGAAGAGCAGTGAGCTGACAGACCTGATCGATTTTCTTTGCCCTGAACTCAGATAAGAAATGTGAAGAAGTGTGGGAGCAAACATAAATACTGTGGCCTGCACTTAGTCTTAATTTTATTTCTGCTGAGGATCACTAAACTTGGCTTCTGTCTGTGGAAGAACAATAGCCAGTTTGTACAATATTTAAAAAAAAAAAAAAAAAAAAAAAAAAAAAAAAAAAAAAAAAAAAAAGTCAAACCCAGAAAATTGGCTCATAGAAGATAAAGGGATTTTATCATCATTTTATTTAGGTGATGGAAAATATATGGGACTTTCCAAATAGTAACCAGTAAGACAAGAACTGCATATAGGATTTGTTTGTACTTCTGAAAAGATCTGAAAATGAACATAAACTGTAGTGGTCTTTTCTGAGCTATTCAGTTTCACCCTATAGAGTGTTTCTGGCTAATATTGCTTGAAGTTTTCAAATTATTTAAAAATAAATTGCATTGAGAATTATTCATTTAAGAACACAAATCACACTAAATGAGTACTTGACTGTAGGTTGCAAAGTCTGTCCAACATTTAAGTAGTATGAATACACACCAGTCAGACTACATGTATACTCTATCTCTTCAATACCATCTTAATTAAAGTGATTTCATAACTATCATAATTATGTATGTTATCTATTCACTAGTCTTTGTATGGTGTTCCTGATTTTATTTGTACTGAACAGAAATAACTGCATTTCTTTTATAGAACTTGGGAAAACAAGAGTTTGAATAATCAGGTTTCATACAACACCCTTTTCTCTTTGATGGCCAAGGGCCTGTACAATCTATGAAGTATCTGTACCTGTGGGAACTTGTTCTTTTTGATGCAGGTGTTCTTCATTCAACTTTGAATTTGCAACGGATATGCATCCAGGAGCTATATTTTTATGCCACACATGGAAACAAATCACTCTAAAATTTTTGCTCTTTGATACACTAGTATTTCAACTCTTTTCCCTTCAGATATTTTCAGACTTAGGAACAATTTGATTACATTGTAGTTGATAATTCAGCAGTATCTTCTGATCTTTGTTAACTTTTTTAGCACCTTAATGGAACTTGTAGGGATGAAAAGCTTTTGTCTTTGTTTCCTTTAAAGGAAAACAAGTAAGGGTCTCAGATGCTTTTATAATTAATTTAGAAGGTAGATTATATATGCCTGATTTTTATGGCATGTCCTTAAGTTTTCTTATTTCTATGTACATTGTAGTAAAACAAACATACAAACCCAAGGGGGAAAAAAAAAAATCACTGTGCATTAGACACATTTTGTGAGGCCTTCACTTAAAATTTAGAGTTCAGTAAGAGTTGCTGTAGCTAGCCTAGTTTTCCTGAATAAATTGTGAGTTTGAGCTTCATACTCAAATAGAAATATTTGCATCTGCAAATGGATATAATCCATTTACTGGTGAGTATAGCCAGCTGTTCTCAGAAACCTCACTGTCCCGTATGCAAATGTAAAATTTACTTGCTTTCCTTTGATGTTGCTATTGGAATTTAAGAGGTGTGATAAACTTGAATCAAAATGCCATGACTGTGAAAACAGCAAAGTAGACAAAGCTGTTCTGGAACAGAATAATTAAAGGTAGTGCTTCAAAATGAAAGGTTGAAGAGAAATGTTTAAAATTCCTTCCATCTCTGGAGGGAGGGGGATTGTCTTTAGTTACTGGGATAAAAGGTAACTATCCGTCATGGTTTTCTGAGTACTGAATGTACTCAGATAGATAGTTAAGCCTTTGGGGGATAGAAGGGGGTAATCCTTAGAGATTTAAGTTTTATCTTTTCACATGAGAGCTTGAGTAAAATGTTTTAATATAACTTTACCAGAGTATAAGGGTCAGAAAGTTTTATAAAAAATACACAGTAACATGCTATTTGGCTCATTAAAGGAAATAATGATTTTATTAATTATACACAGAATGCCTGTTTGGATCTTTCCTCAGGATGTTTCTTTCAGGGACCAGCCACCTGCTCCATCCTGGGGTGCTCCACAGGCTACAGCACAGGTACCTGCCCTACTGGGGCCACAGGGACATCTCTGCTGGGGATTTAGCCTCAGCTGTTCCACACAGGGCCCACCTTGGCAGACTCCCAGTGCTGCCACTGGCACCTGGGCACTAACACATGATACAAATACTTTTGTTTTTTTTAATACAGAATACTTTAAAATCCATCTAAAGTTGCAAATTATGGTTTTTTGTTTTTTGTTTTTTTTTTTTTTAGAAAAGGTTGGACATAAACATCTTGTCATTTCTTCTTCCCTCCTTTCCCTGCTTTTTCACACACATGCCTTCACTTTCAAGGTCTATTTCAGAACTATCCAGAGAAAATTTTGGATGTTTTTGCCAAGTATAATAGATTGGTACAACTTATGTGAACCTTTGTAGACTCGCAGACTTAGTGTGGTGGCTACTCCAGGCCAGACCACTCCTTTAGTGCTGTCCCTCATTCAAGAGGAGCCCTGCTTACCAGGCTGTCACCTAGCCCATGTCACTCAGGAGAGCTTCAGTGCTTCTCAGTGTGATGTGTGGTGTAGAATGATAAATGTACTGAAACATTCATCAGAAGAGATGGGGAGATTACAAGAGGAGGAATGTGTAAGAACACAGGGAACAAATCTTTTCTAGCACTGCTACTTTTTGCATGCCATTTAAGTTCAAATGCAACCTGTTCTTAGGCTTTTCTTAGTCAAATACTTTATTGTTCAGTGTCACAGCTTAATGAATGAACAACTTTTTTTTTTTTTTTTTTTTTTTTTTTTTTTTTTTTTTTTTTTTTTTAAATCAGGTCTGTTTTGTCCATTAATTCCACATCAAATTCAGCTGGATTAAAAAGGATTCTTTTATATTCATCTGCTTCTTCATTAGTACGTCTTTGTCACATTATACAGTGTGTGCATGAAATACTTCTGGGTTTTATCTGTCATTAGCAATGCTGAGAACTCACACAAATTCCTGAGCCCAGTCATTTTAAGTAAGCATTAATGCTTCATGTTGAGTGATGGCAGTGACTGTGACAAAACGTTTTCTTGATATGCTAGTAGAGAACGTATAGTGCTTCTCAACATTTCTTATGATTGCTGTAAACTAAATTTTTGGTGTATTCACAAAAGCTCTTCAGAAACCTGAATTCTGCAGAGAGCTCTTAATGGAACTTACAAATTCACTGTATTTTTCTTTCAGTTAAAAATGGCATAATTTCAGAGTAAATGTATTTAAATCAAAAGTAGACTTGTACTAATAAAAAAATGAAAGTATGTAATTATTTTGGGCTGAGAATTTGAAGCTATACATGTTAATGTCTCATTGTCAATTCTGAAGCCTGTCCTGCTAAAATAGCTAGTTTGTGTTGACTACTGTTCCTACTTTAAAAAGTGGATCAAATACTCAATGGTTTTGTGAATTTTATAGCCAAAATTATTAAATCTACTTTACACAAGTATTCTGTTGTAATCAGTTTACCTTCCTGTGCTCTTTCATTCTTATTATAGCTATAGGCTATATGGCTATAAAGCAGGACTATGTTCCTGCTAGGAAATATGAAAATTTCTGAGCTACTTTTAAAACAATTTTTATATTAAGATATTTACACATCATTTAAATTGATGTTTTTTAAAGAGCTGCAGGAGAAAATAACACTAATAAACAGTGGTTTGAAATTCTAACCTTCATGAAACAATGCAATGCCAACAGACTGCCTTTGAAAATATACTTATGAAATAAAAAATAAAATAAAAAAAAAATCTGTTTCTTAAATGAACTATTTGATCTTCAGAAAAAAGTGCAGAGGGCTTTGGTATCAAATCAATACAGCAAAATGTCTTTTCTATCCTTGCACCACAGTAATTCCTTTCTGACTGTCTCGATTTTATCTGTGAAATAGAGGGAGAAAACTGGTTGCTGCATCAGTAACCATCAGTTGATTTGATATGAGGGAATAAAAGTCTTTCTGAGAGTAAAGGACAAGACAGATAAATTGAGGAGGAAAGCAATATCAGCATCTAGAAGAGCAAGCATAAAGTTAACACAAAAATTTGGAAGTAAGAAAAGCTGAAGAGTACTACTGATTGCATCATGAAAAGTGAAGAGCACAACTGCCTACTTCTACTTCTTGAATCATTGAAGAATATATTTATGCATTGTGTGTTCCTTCTGCTTTCTAGTACCACTGTTTTTTCTGTGAAAAAAAAAAAAATAATAATAATTTGGGGAGAATACCAACTATTTTAAGGAAAAAAAAATAATGTGTACATGCAAAATTCAAGGTAATGTTTCAGATTTTTTTAAAGTTTTGATGTCTTAAAACTCTATGAAACATGTGAGAAAAATTATTTATTTTTGCATATCCCCTTACTGTTTATATGACCCTATAACTTTTCATACCCCTTTCATAAGAAGTCTGACTGTGTCTTCTCAGTAAATCCTCCTAGATACTAAAAGCTGCTCATAGTTTCTAGTAAGCCAAACTGTTCATGTCCTAGAGCCTCAGCCACTCCTCACATGGCAAGTGCTTCAGCTTGTCTTGGTTTGAAAATCAGGTATCGGCTAGGGAGGGGCAGGTCTCTCTCTCATAATAGAGAATTTAAACCCTCTCCCTCCAAATTGTTGTAATTTAGAAAATTAAAGGGGCTTTCTGACAGAGGTATGGGGGCAGGAATAACAGTTCTTTACTGGTAAGTATAACAAGGCAAACAAACAACAACTACAGCATAAATAATAAACAGAACCAGGAACCTCGAGGGGCTTTGTTTCACAAAGCCCAGGGCAGTCTGATCTCTTGGGACTCCAAGAGCAGCAAGTTGGAACAGTGGAAACTCCGGGGCTGGTGGCTGGAACGCCAGGATGTCCCAACAGGCAGGGGGGTACAGGGCTACAGTGTAGCAAAAAGTGAGCAGCGCTGAAACAGCCATGACTCCCGGGCAGGGCTGGCCCAGCTCCAGCCGGGCAGGTGAAGGAGCTCAGAATTCCTGAGCACACAAGCCGATAATGGTAGATTTCCCAGGACCAAACTTTCTGTTGACAGTGGACTCCTCCTGCAGTAATCAGCAGCCTGGCCTCCTCTCTCCGATGCCTAGAGCAAAAGCCAAGCTGCCCTCAGCTCTGTCCTTTTCCTGCCCCAAAACTCGTGTGATCTTCCCCCCCCTGACTTTCGGCCGCCTCCTTTGTGTGGGTCAAGCACCATCCAAGAACCAGTACTTAGTCTCTTAGCAACTTATGGGGAAAAATTCTATAAGAAACAAAAGGAACAAACCTAACCCCCAAAACAGCTATAAGGCGCTTGGAAGGTCACTGCTGAACCCAGTCCACTTTGTCAGTCCTTCTCAGCTGGGCATAGTTTCCAGATGTGCTCTCAAAAGGGCTGAACTGAGGGGGGGTAATCCTTTTTCTTGTTGTCCTAGCTGTGCACTGATGAATGGTTTCCAGAGTGCTACTGGCTGTCTTGGCAGGCCTCACTGCCATCTCACACTCAGCTTGTGTCTGCCGAGGCCCCTGGTCCATTTCCTCAGACATGGTCCCAGGCAGGCAGGCAGACATCACCCTGTGCCTTTGCACCAGGGCTTCTTGCCCAAGGGTGGCACCTGGCATTTGAGCTTGAAATTAATGAGATTCCTGTTGGTCCATTTCTCTAGCCTGTCAAGGTTCCTCTGCATGGCTTTAAGAGCATTGACTGTTCCCTCTAATTCTATGTCATTGCAAACCTAGTGGTTCATTCTGTCTTTTATGTGAGTTTTAAAAGATATTAAATAAATCATTCTAATGTTGTTTTTCACTCAAGTAGGTTACCAGTGATTGCTTCTTCATTGCCAATGGTAATTATCAATATGATATGGGAAACCCAGCCATGGAGTGGGAAAATTTTCTTCAGACATTTTACAAATGGGCAACCCAAAATTTAGTCTTTTTTTTCCAAATTTACAGCATTCTTTTCAGTTCCCCGCCCTGTGGTTAAGGTGTTACAATTTACTCATAGTATATTTGTTATGATTTTTGCTGTGGCGGTGGGAGAATTGTTTTATTAGGTTTTTATAAGAAGTTTTATGTTATAGTTCATTTCACTGTATCCCCAGTTCTGTAACCCTTTTGTGTTTTCTGTATAATAAGGTGTTTTGTGTCAGTCCTCCCACCCTTCACCTGACTTGGAACATCCCCTCTGCCCCACCCCGCCCCCGCTCTAGGCCAGCCTGTCTGTCACTTTGGGGATCCCTCCCAGATTGCAAAATCTCAGGGAGAGGGCTTCAGGTGATAGGTAGCCTGGGGGGAATTCCTTTATCTCTGGATTTTAGTGGTCCGAGGCTTGGGGGTGGGCACACCTTGTTACCCCCTGAATCCCCTGATTTGTTGTCTTGTTGTAAACCCCCCCTGGAACCCCTCCCCCGCTTATAAGGTAGAGGAGGAAGATTCAAACTCTCTTTTCTCTGGTCTCTCTGGCCTGTGGTTTGGACCAGCTGCAGACTTCCCGCAGCCCGGCCTGAATAAACATCTTTTAACCTGCAAAGCTGAGAGCCATCCTTTTCTTACTGCCGCCGCTGTCACGACACTATTTGGTCCAGCTGCTGCTGAGAAGCCGAGCCAGCAGGTAAAGATCACCTGTGTGCCTATCCGAACTGGGAACATCTTGTAGCTGTGCAGATCTGAGCTAGCCGGAGGTCAGCACCCGCCCGGTGCAGGGACAGAACCAGCTACATTTTGCCACTTTAAAAGATCTCTAAATACAGTTCTATATCCCTCCTTAGAAGTACTGAGTATGTATTTTCACATGCTCAACTCAGCTTTATTGTATGATTGACGCCTTCTTTCAGGATGACTATGGCAAAAAAACAGTCTTTCAGTCAAGGAAATTTTAAAATAGGACCCAGCTGTGACTACCCTTTTCTGCATTATTAGGGATTCTAATAATAATAAGTATATGGCAAGAGAACTTCTCAAGGCCAAGAACAGTCTTATTTACTTAAACACCTTGGGCATGTTCATTTAAACATGAACCTATTAAGTACCTTGAGTATGAAAGATTTTTCAACATCTCTATGACAAGTGATGTTAGTCATTCTTCTGAAAGATTGGGAGTTCTCTCTTCTTGCCCTTTTGTTTTTTTGATGCCACCTAATTTCTCATTGCATTTTCATATAATGTCTCAACTGAGATTCATTTCCACTGCAGAATCAGTGGCCAGTTTAAATGCAGTTGAAATGAACATATTAGTTTAATACCTTAATAAAGCCTGGGAATATGTTAGTATTTTTTAATTGTTTCTTAGATTCTAAAAAGATAAACAATTTCTGTTCCCAGTATTCCAACATTTGTTTGTTTGTAGAAATGTGGAGTTAAAATTCTTGATGGGAATAACATCGTTGTTATTTATCTGTAGAAGGATATCTCATATGATTTGCTAATTTGCCTTGAAATTCTGTGTGTAATTATTTAAACTTTTAAATTGGCACTTGCCGCTTAACTGCAATTAGTAGAACCCTACCACTGTTACAACTTACTGCTACCCATATTCTTCATTCTTTCCCCAGATGCAGTACCTTTACTTGACTACCTTTTACCAAGGATTATTTTTTTTCAGTTTTATAATTATGAGTACCAAAGTGATATGTTCATTTTATATATTCTAGTTTTTCTTTGTGGGGAAATGATTAGAGATACCAGAAAGATTGTGCAACTCCTGATTACTGAGCATCCCTCATATACTTAAAAGCATGGCTTTTTTTCTCTTTTCGAATTCCTGCAACATTTTCATTGTTCATCTTTGGATTTGCTGACTTTTCTTTAGTAATGCATCTCTCCGGATTACAGAAAAAAAGTTATTTTCCTTCTCGTATTTCTTCTGTTTAGTTAACATACTGCACAACCAAAAACATCCAAAAGATGTTCATTGTATCTTCTGTTATAGTTGATACCTTTATAATGATTGCTGTGACTTCAACTCTTTTATATCAACACTCTGATATAAAAGCGTCCATTGGTGGTGGACACTGCTTGTGTCACAGCCTGCTTGGTACTAGGTGTGACATTTGTTATCAGGTTTTATCAGGCTGAACAAAGACACTAGTCCATGTGTCAGGAAACTCTCATTGCTTTTATTGTACAGTCATCTTACCTCCAGCAACCAGCCGACTCTTTTAGACTCAAATATTTCAACGCATTTCTCAAAAATGGTGGCTAAAAAGCCCTTATTTTTTACACTACAATTCAATAAGCTCTCAACTCCCACAGTAAACTTCTCAAAGGTGCTGGCTAATGAATCACAATGCGCTTCCAAACATTTCCAACTCCCATAACCAACTTTAGTACCAAATATGGGAATATTGTAATCACACTTCACCCAGACATAGGAAAAGAGGAGAGAAATAATGGTAGAAAAGAAAGAAAGAGGACAAAGAAGACCATCAGTCCTTAGACCCCATGATGGTCCTACTGCATGAATCATCTGGAGCTGTGGTAGCAAGACAAGGAAAGAGAGGGAAAAGAGAGGAAGCTACCCTGGTACGTACCTCTTAAGTAAACTAGAGTTTTCATGCTATTTCTTTCATGCATGTGCAGCCAGCCCTTTTAGGAAGTGAGTCATGGTGCAGGGGAGCACACATGAGCACAAGTCCCAAGGCAGAAAAGGAAGCTGGCTCAGAAGAGTGCTGCACTGCATCTGCGGGACCCTATATTCCAACCACAACTTTCTTGTCACAACAGTCAGAATATTTGAGACAAAACACAAGGAGCCTGTCCTCCACAACTTGACTTTCAGCTTCTGTGAAAGGCTTGTGAATTTCTCCCATGGTGGGAAATGGACCGTAAGTATCATCTAATTCTCTTATTTCAAAAAGCATTGATGTTGATACCAAAGATTGAAAGGAGACTTTTGAGAATGCATTGGATACTTACATAGAGTAGAAGAGGATATAAATGAGATTTTGGAAACAGAGATGTTGAGGTTATTGGCATTTTACGACTTAAAAGGTATCTGGAATTTTGACTCCAAAATACTAGCTGAAAAACCTAATACTTCAACATTTACCTAGTGTGTCATACTCATTTGCCTGTTGAATCAAGGAAGTGTATTTGGATCTGGCTGAGATGTTAATTTTCCTGTAGCAGCCCCCAGAGTGCTGTGCTCTGCATTGGTGGCTGCAAAGTTGTTGATAATGCACCAGAGTTTTGGGTACTGCTGAGCAGCACTGGCACAGAATCAGCACTGTCTCTCAGCATTCCCCACATCAAGGGGCTGGGGGTGGGTAAGACCCTGGGGTGGGTCTGACCCCAGGCCAGCTGACCCAAAATAACTGAAGGGTATTTCATTCCTTATGAAATATGGCTATCAGGTCAGACATAAAAGCTAAGGAAAGGAGAAAGAAGTGAGGGCATTCACTATTTACAACACTCACCTTCCAGAGCACTTACTATGCTTGCAGGAGCCCTGCTTCCCAGAGGATTGCCAGACATAGCTTGCTGATGGAACATGGAGACCAAAATCTTTCATCTCTTTTTCTTTGCTTGTTCATATACCTTTTTTTTTTTTTTTTTTTTTTTTTAATTTGCTTTAGTAAATTTCCTTATCTTAAATCAAGGTTAGGGTTTTTTTTCCATTTTAATTTCCCTCCCGTGTCCAGCTGAGAAGGGGATGTAATAGAGCAACTTGGGGCACACCTGGTTTCTCGCTAAGGTCAACCTATCACAGGAAGTATAGATAAGTATAAACATTATTTCAATATAAGTCTCAAATCTGTATCTTCCATGGAATTATGCAATTCAAGATTGGTCATATGGCTTTTTTGCAGACAGCAATATATTTGAAGACAGCATCAAAGGCAGCGTGATTGATGTATTTAAGAGTGCTTCTAGCTGGTACACATTTCAGCAAGTACTTCTTTGATTAAAATGTGGCCTCATTCTTGAATGTTATAAAAATTTTAAAAAGTTTAATTAGAAGTGCATGAATTCCAGCATCTGAAGATCTTTTATCTTCTTTGGAAGTCTATTTTGCAGTGTAGCCATGGATCACTGATACCACTGCCCAAGGCATATTTGCAAAAGAAGAACTTAAGTAATGGAAAAAATAAGGGGAGTTTTCAAAAAGTACTTGAAAGATTAAATGTGTATTTGCAATTACTTATAGTTTTGGGTTTTTTTAAATAGGGTAAATCAAAATGAGAGCTAGATGTTTAGTGCATGAAGCCCTTAGTTTTAACTGTGGAGAGAAAGAAATATCTGTGTGATGTTGGAAGAAGGGACTAGTCTGGACTTGCTTCTGCAATTCATTTTTCTTATGTTGTCTGTATTAAAATTAGAAAAAAACCTCCAACACAATAGTAGTGCATGACTGTCTACACATATATTTCTACTTTATTGAAAAATGTTTATAAAATTAATTCAAAATATTTAGTTTATTTTGTGAGCAATGCTTGAAGCACCTTCATTCCAGTTTGTTTCTGTTTGAAACCTTGCTTTAAGAAGAAAAGACCAAAAGAAGGGAAACTCTGTTTTCTGCAGGTCTCAGGGTAGCAGCAGCCTGCCTAACCTTCAGAGCTGCATGGAAACTAGGAGAAATAGTAAAATGTCTTTTTATCTCTTTGTACCAGCAAAAGAAATATTTCCTTTTAGACATGAAAAAGAAATCATATATTACTGATGAATTATTTTTAAAATGGTACTGATAAATTATTGTCTTAAAAAGCCTGCAGCAGCATGTGTGGTCTGTTCATTCCAACCATCCCTGAACACTCTCAATTTGGAATCAAAGAAAAATTGGAAAACTATGTCAAATGAAAAGGCTTTTGATTTTTGTTTTTTTTTTTTTCTTGCTTATATATGTACACATAGTGTAATTACTTTCCACTGAAATACCTAATAAAAGACATAAAACCCCAAAATAATTAATAATGTCATCACTTAAATGATACATTAAACACAGTGTTGTATAAAATATACACCATTAAAAAAAAATAAATCCATTCTGATAGAGGAAGTTTGTGCTTTTGTTTTTTGTGCTTTTGGGGTTTTGAATTTTTGAGGGGTTTTTTTTGTGGTTTATATAAGATTTCTTTCTCTTAATGTTATCCAGACTTCAGAAGTATCTTATAGGCCAAGCTGAGGATCTAATGATGGAAAGGTGTTACTTGAAGAAGAAAAGTCAGTTTCAGAAACATCTAGGAAAGGGTTTGTATCTACAGCCTTCTTTAGCAACCTTCCAGAATTCTACAGAGATGCAGGATGTCTTGACTTGATTAATCTTACAACTTCAGGAAAAGTAGGCTGATGAAAAGAGTCCAATTGTTTCTAGAAAAGCTTCAATACCACAAAATTAATAAAGCCAGTGCCTGCAGAAGCAGTATCTCCTCTCCATAAGTGAAGAAAATTCTTTTGTTCTGCGAGGAGAGCAGAGGTGCTGAGAGAACCATAGCATTTAGGTTGCTACTTTTTAAATTTGCATTTAGTTTTTCATGATAGATTCCTGTATGACCACTTAAGGATGTTTTAAGCAATCTCAGTCTTTATGTTATATAGACCTGCCGTGGCAGACAAGTTGAATTAGTCAAAAGCAGGTTAAGTAGAGAAAGCAGTACCAAAAGTCCTTTTTGGATGCTGGCTCTAGTGCTGGCACCATCTGCAGAAGAGTGCTCTAGCATGGTGTGCAGGGGAGTTTCATGAACAAGGGAAACCTGGGAAATAGAGAGACCCCCCCCAGGAGCCTTCAACTTCCATGAAGAAACTACAGGCCTGTCAGTCTGACGTCAGTCAGAAGGTCAAAGAAGGTCACAGAGCATGTCATCTTGAGTGCCACTACATGACACACACAGTACAGCTAGGGACACAGGCACAACCAGCATGAATTTAGGAAAGGCAGGTCCTACTTGAGCAACCTGTCCTCTTTCTATGGCATGGCATCTCAGTGATTGAGGGAAAGGCTTTGGTTGTTGTCTACCTGGACCTTAGTAAAGCCTCTTTAGTAAAGCCTTTGACATGTTTTCCCACAGCATTTTCCTGGAGAAATTGTCTGTTCAACAGCTTGAACAGATACATTTTTCATTGGGAAAAAATGGTGGAATAATGGATTCCAAGGAATAATGGTGAATGGACCAGCTGGTGGATGGTCACAAGTGTTGTTCCCCAGGTCTCAGTATTTGGGCTAATCCTGTTTAATAGCTTTACTGATGACCTGAATGAAGGGATCGAGTGCATCCTGAGTAAGTTTGCAGATGACCCTAAGCTGGCTGGGAGTTTTTTTCTGCTGGAGGGTAGGAAGGCTCTGCAGAAGGATCTGGACAGGCTGGTTCATCGAGGTCTATTTTTCAACAAGGTAAAGTATGTTTATCACCCTCTACCTGAAAGGAGGTCGAAGCAAGGTGGGGGTTGGTCTCTTCTCCCAAGTAACAAACAAGGAAATGGCCTCAAGTTGCACTGGGGAGATTTAGACTGGATAGAAAGAAAAAAAAAATCTTCACCAGAAGGTTTTCCAAGCATTGGGATAGACTGCCTAGGGAAGCGATTGAGTCACCATGTCAAACTGTTTAAAGGCTATGTAGATGTGGCACTCACTAACACATGATTTAATGGTGGACTTGGCAGTGTTGAATCAAAGGTTGGACTTTGATGATCTTGAGGGTCTTTTCCAGCCTAAATGCTTCTATGATGTTACTAGATTAACAATTCTGGATACCCCAAATATATAATTACTGATGGAATAATCATACCGCATGTATGATTGCAGATTCTTATACTCTGCTCCTCTGTACTGTTTTATTACCCAGAATTTTTCTCAGGATGATAGTCTTTGTCCTAAAACAGCTGAGATGTGCAATAAGACACTGATACTGACCTAAAACTCTGTTTCCCACCCAATGCAGCTCTGTGTTTCCTTGAGGTTGATATATTTGCAGTAAACATGTCAACCTCTACCACATTTCATCCTTTCATTTTATTTAAATATATATATATATATAGTTAATTGCTGATCAAAAGTTCTACAGAATTTTCTACTGATGCATAATTTATGTATCAGTATGTGTATGTGTTAGCACTGTATGCGAAGGATGTGACTTTACCCAAGAGAACTGCAAAATTATGCTTCAGGTTAGCACTTTGAGAAAGCTATTTTGATTGAATGATGTTTGTTATTTTATCTTGCAAACACTTTTCCTGAAAGGATGAGGTAACAGAGAGTGGCAGCATAGAACTCTTCTATGAAACATGATGGTATGCTGTAAATGTTTGACCTTTCCATTGTTTAAGCAATGACACTCCAGGGTGTGATGTTGAAGCATAATATTAGCACAGCTCACCTACACTGTCTAGCATGCATGCTGTTATCATACAGTAATAGGCACCCTGGAATGTTTTATGGAAGTATAAAATGCCAGATAAATTGTTAGATGAGATTTCTTATGTCTATATATTTTTAAACGATCAGCACAAAGTTGTATTTAAAAACAAAACAAACAAAAAAAGCCCACATAACCATGAATAGCTCTTAAACAAATTCAAAGGTTTTCTAATTATTATTATTTATATCTATTTGTTGGTATTCAAGGCTAAATTAGACTAGGAGAAGTTGCCATAATCTCTAATATAAATATATGACAGTAAAGAATGCCTGTCTAAGAGACTAATTGAAGTAAATAAGCTAGTTAGTTTTGTAAATAAATGTAATTTCAAAAGAGGATTAAGGACCCATGGAATCACTTTGCTTCCAAGTTTGGATATTCTCAAACTACTCAATAGCCCAGTAGCAACAGCTTGTTTCTTCCCAGTGCTTTGATACAAATGTATATTTTTATCTCTTCCTTGTGTGTTACTATGCCCCTTGACACCATTACTCAATGTTTTTTTTTCATTTTGCCTCTTTTGCACATTCCTCTCATGCAGGATTTTTTCTTCCGTCTTTATATTTAATTTGGTAAATGTCTTAATAAGAGTTAAAACCAAGAAGAATATATTTAAAAAAACCCCAAAAACCTAATAATTGAATTGGAAATCCTTCCATATATATGTGAAATAGTCTTGTGCTTTTATGCTGAAGGTATTATTTTATTTGCAGACCTGGCTTCTTGAGGAGTACTATGTACCCAATTACAAAGATAGTTCATATCAAATGTAACTACATATATGCCCAAAAGAACAGGACAGTAGGACGCTTATTGTTAGGCTGTCATAGCAGTTTGTGTATTCTGTGTGCTGCAACAGCCTCTCCCTCACCTACATGAGCTCTGACAGTCTACATAAAAATCAACTTTTCTGAGCCTTATCAGTTTGGAAAAATCTTTGTCTTTAATATTTGAAAGCTTATTTTTAGAGGTTGATTTTCTGAGCTATACTGCTTGAACTATAATCCTAAATTTTTTAAAACTTTTTAACCATTTCTTGGGATTTTAATATTAATGATGCCAAAGGAAATTCTATAAAAATGCACAGAGAGAATTGCCATGTTGACATGGTATAACACAACATACTATTGAGCAGCTTCTGAAAAGGACATTGACAGGAAATGCCATGAGTCAAGCTGGGTAAGGGACCAAAGGCTGATTTAGGGATTATTGATCACTGCACCAAAACAGTCTACATAGGTTTTGGAGCATCTAACCACCTTCCTTTGATGCTGCTTGTAGCTCAGAGATCAGAAGGAAAATGCATGTTCAGTGGAGGTGAGGGATGTTGTTGTGTTGCAAAAGGCAGGTTCAAGAAGTATGACTTGCAACTACAGCAGAAGGGACCTCAGCCTTCTATTACTGATTGTTGGAGTCAATCAGTAGGTTCAGACTGGCACTCCAACTGAAATGAAAAGACTGTCCCATAAAAACTATAGAAGTAAACTTTCTTCCCAGTGAGAGAATTGCCATTAAGAAATTATCCATACCAGAATAACCCAACAGTCAATAACTTATTTCCATTCTGAGCAGAAATTCTGGTTATTTAAATGCTCAAATATTAATGTGAAATCTGGTATATTATCTGAGGGAAATGCATAGGATTCTCCTATACTTTTGTGTTTTCTCTTTCTAAAATCTCTGTGATGGTTTTGTATGATTTCTACTTGACCAAATAGAAATGCATTCCCCTTGGTTGATGAGCAATACCTTCGTGGAAGGCACATTCTTACCTTAGGAAAGTAAGCTTGACCACAGGGTGCATTTATTTTAAATGCCTGACATCAACCAAAACTATGAAGTGATGACCTTGCTTACTGGTGGAAAGATTAGTAGTGCAGTGTTTCTGCATTTAAGGCCCCTTCCAGCTCAAACTATTCTGCTCTTCTCTGATACACTTTTCGTTTGCAAAACGATACACTTTTCGGAAGCAAGGGAGTGAAGCAAAGGAAGGAAGGAAGCAAAGACGCTCTTGGCGTCTTTGCAGATCTCACTGGTTAAGAAACATTTTCAGCTAATGATCTTGCCACCAAGACCAGCACAACTTTCTCAAGAAAGAGGCTGATTATTCCTGTCAGTCTGTAATCTATACTCTTTATCTCTCAGGAGGATTTCAATCCTGTTGGTTTTGACCATGTCCTGCTTGTCTGACACAGTATTGGTGCAGAATGGATTGTACAACCTAAAGATGTGTATAAACTCTGACCCATATGGGGAGAATTCACATCAGCAGTGTGACACATTGCTGCTGCTCTGTGTTCTGTCCTATAGCTGCAGTAACAAACACACTATTGTTGTCCTCACCCCATCTGAGTTGCATTCTGGGTTTTTTCCACACCACCATTTTTGATGAAGAGGCAATTTGCTGAAACGTTAAAATTGCTGTTCCTTTCAGAGGGATCTGTGAGACAAACCTTTGCAAAATGCATGCCCTGAAGAAGATATCGTATTTAACAATATGTTTAATCAAGAACATGCATACATGCACACATGTATGCAAATTTCCTAACTGAGTTAACAGGGAACAGTTTCTGGGCAACAAAACTGGTTATAAGATTATTTTTATTTATACAGACATAATGTTGTCTTGTTGATCCAGTATGTGCATACAACCTTCAAATTCCTCATCATGTGATGTTATGCATTTGATTTTCCTTTTTTTTTTTTCTATTTTGGGAGGGGGTGGGACAATGTGGATAGGGAAAATGTTTCTGTACAAAATTGTAAATTGATTTCTGTAAAAACAAACCAAACAAACAAGATGCCTTAAATATTATTAAAGTATAAACTGTAAGACATTTGTGCTGGTAATATGAATGCATAAATGAAATGAATACAAGTTAGGAAACTTCAAACAACATAAAACCAAAAAAACCTGCATTAGTGAACATATAGTCTATTCTACTAGTATACAGAATGTATTCACTTTTGTTCTGATTTAATCAATGCTCCAAAGCAAAAGCCCAAGCAGGAGAAAAGTTTAGTTTGGGACTGTGAAGCTGGAGACCACAGTTTTTTTGTCTGATTACCTAAAATGGCTCAAAAGTATAAACCTAGTGCAAAAGATTTAAATGGACCAAGTGCTGTGGAATTAAATAAAAATACTATGATATAACAATGACTGAAGCTGGGTTTTTTTTTATTAAAATATATATTTTATTATAGAAGAACAGATCCCTATCCAGGTCAGATGTAATCAAGAAAAATGATAATTTTCTGGAAAAATTAGGATAGTCTGACTCAAAGCATTTAATTACAGAGACAAGACTTTTTAAAATAAGAATGAGAATGAAGACAAACCTTAAATTTCATTACTAAGTGATAAATTACTTATGATTTATTTCGTTTTCGCTACTCACACACTTCAAAATGTCACATTTACACTCAACCTTTTCAGGAAGAATGTGTGGCATGTATAAATATTTTGCTAAATGGTCTCATGCTTCACTAAATTCTCTCCATTTGCAATTCATTATTTTGTTCATTTAAATGAAAAGCGGTATACTAGCTTTCTAAATAAAAACAAACAAATGTCCTCTGTCTTTTAAGATATGAAAATACATTCTTGCTCTAATATAATGCAAACTATAATTAAGCAAGAATAAAAAATGTAGGATTTTGAGTCTGAAATAGTTTTCAAATGGATTTTTTATTTATTATTCAGACCTTCTAACAAAATTTGGTTAGGAGTTTTATTGTTCTATGCTTATGTGTTTTGGGGTTTGTTTTAACATGAAAGACAATGAATTCTTTAAAGGAAATGACAGATTTAAATATAAAACTGTGTCATGTGAATTTATGTGTCACATTTGAGTAACTTTTACAAAGTCTTTCAGCTTGCATGCAAATTTTTCACCATCTGGTGGTGTCATGTCACCGAAAGGTCATAGAATCATTTAGTTCAAATTTGTCTGACAAATTTTCAACATTATGTTCCATCAACCTACAATATTCAGCACTACAGGACACTAAATAGTAATGTAGATTTATGTACTGCACAGGGAGCAGGGAAACAGCATAAAAACACACTCTTTTTTTTTTTTTTTTTTTCTTGCAGTGCTCACTGCACTATTTTCATTTTTTCCTGCAATGTTCATTTGCTTGTTAGCAGCAAATCTATCACTATGCCTGCAAAGAATTTTTAGTAAAGCTTTAAAACCAGTAGTATTTTACAGCAAGCTTCATATTTGCAATTATGACAGAAATAAACCCATGGATTTTTGTGAGAGAGATAGCGAGAAAGGCACATAAGGCAAAAAGTTCTGATTGCCCTTCAGGCACTTACCAAAGAGGTGGTGAAACACTGGATTCTTTAAGGCCTATAAATTTTATATTTCAGTATAGAAGTTATGAAGCAACACATGCTTAGCTGTTCTTGGCGAACACCTTAAAGTGTTTTAAGCAAAGAATCGAGTTTCCAGAGGAAAAAAAAATACACATACCTGAATTAATCACATGTATTTGTTCCTACAGTCATGGTAATGTAAGGTACTTCCTCAGTGTGATTGACTGCATCATGGAGTAAAGAAGCAAATTAAATATGATGAAACATGTCCTAGTGATGTGATTTTGACACACTAAGTGTAAAAGAAGACTGGACGATTGGCTCAGGAGAGCAACCGAAAATAAGAAAAGATAAACTATAGTCCTTTACCTTGTGGCTTTATAATTAGCTACTCAAAAAAATAAAACAAAATTAAACAAACAAACAAAAACACACTCAACCAACTACCACAACCAACAAAAAAAAGCCCTCTAATCCACAAATACCAAGCACCATTTCTAACACTCAGAGTCCTTGGAGAAAAAAAAAAACAATTCTAAGATAAAGAAGTTTCTGTACTAATAGTAATTTCTTCTCTGTCTTCAGCCAAGATAATAATATTATTTGTGTTTAGGTAATGTTCAAAAGGAAAATGTCCAAAATAAGATAGATTCTACAAGTGGGTGTAGAAACAGAGCAATGTAGATTTTGCGATAAGAAGAAAGTTCTTAAAATTAATGAGAACTATCAAAACAGAAATATTGGGGGGGGGGAAAAGATCAGCTACTGTTGCCTTTTAAATCCAGAAGGCAGAGACTGTTCTGTACTCCTAAGCATCCAGTATCTTTTTTGAGCTAAAAGGTGAAGAAATATTGTTGACCTAAAATGATTTCTTCATATAAAAAGCATCTCTGTCAGTTCAGAATTTGGAGCTATGTTAGACTGCTTGCTCAGTATAATGTTATCTATTTATTTAATAAATTATTACAAATTAGTAATTTGTAAAAGAGGAATAATTTCTTATTAAAATTTTAATAGCAGCACTGATTGAGAGATAGCATTAGAAGTATCTGAAACAAAGAAAAAAACAAGCACTTATTGCAGAGCTAAGAACCTGAAACAGAAAGAAAGAAAAACATCTTACCCTGTCTGAGAGTTACTGTTCTATTGTGGACTGTGAAGAAAAAATACAGGCATATCATATCATGAAGGATTCCTATCCTTTCTTTTGATCTATTCTTATCTAAGATCAAATTACGAACTCCTGCAAAATATATTTAAAACATGTATAGAAATCATCCTGTAATAAGTACATTAAAAAAAAAAAAATCAGTGTTTGGTTATCATAAAACAACTGGATATTTCTAAAATTCCAAGACACTGAAAATTATTAGTCTCAGATTTTTCTGTTGTTCTTTTAGTATAAAAGTCACATAAATCATGGCTTTAGTTTGTTGCATGATAGTACTAGTGCTTTTGTAATTTTTATACATAAAATGCAAAGTTTTAAAGCATATACACCTATCAAAATCAACATGCAAATCAAAATTTCAGCCTTTATTCTGTTTTCAATGTATACTGAGACAGCTTTTTAATGCACAAGGGTAGCTCAGGAACATTCTCAGCCTTGAGAGTTCTTGCCTCTTGTGCTTCTCGACCATCAACTTAAATGCTGATTGTACATTTCATAGATAGCTGGGGATTAATAGTAACCTTACTTGTTAAAGTGCATAGGTTAAGCAAACAGAAATGTTCTTTAAATTTTGGCTTGCTCTGGTTAGAGCACTGTGGTGGTATTCTGTTCTGAGGCGGAGTTGCCTATGATTTACCTAAATAAAAGGACACATTCTGAAGTACAGATGCACTCAACTGTGAAAATCAAATAAAAATATTCTGTCTCCAATGACTAAATGTGCATTGATACTCACCACTTAGATGAGTAATGCAGAGTGTGTAATAAAGGAGAGTAATGTGAAGACTAATTTCCAGATCCTCCACCTGCTAGTTTAGATGGTGACATGCTATATTTGGAGCTATTTTCTAGTAGCCTGTATTGATGTCTTGAATAGTTAGTAGATATGGCCATGAAAAACATTCAGTCCTTAATAGAAAGGACATGCTGACATGCATTATAAATGCCCAGCCCCGTGTTTTCTGTTTCTCCCATACCCCATATCTCTGTTCCTTCCTGTCCCACCAGATGTGTTTGGCTTTCTTAAACTCTTCCACAAAGATTCAAATCCTTCCTTCTCCTGCAGTCAATATGGATTTCTGCTGGTTTTGAGCCCTTTTTGAAGGCTGGGGAAGTTGAAAGGTCATTTCTCTTTAGAGGCCTGGATTAGTTTTAGCTTTGCATTGAACAGTTAGAAATAAAATTCTGAAAGAGTTATATAATCTGTATATTTTGTATGTATAACAAGAAGGAAAAAGGTGTGAATTTTGATAAATTTGTTCAGAAATATCTAAGGAAAAAATAAGTTGTGTGGACAAGGGAGCAGTTAAGACCCAGACACCTAAGTCTCAGAATCACAGAATCACAGAGTGGGTCAAGTTGGAAGGGACCACAATAGGCCATCTGATCCAACCTCTCTGCTCAAGTGGAGTCATCCTAGAGCACATGGCACAGGACTGTGTCCTGATGGTTCTTGAACATCTCCAGTGAGAGAGACTCGACAACCTCTCTGGGCAATCTGTTCCAGTGCTTGGTCACCCACATAGTAAAGAAGTTCTTCCTCATGTTCAGGAGGAACTTCCTGTGCATCAGTTTCTGCCCATTGCCTCTTTTCCTATTGCTTGGCTCTCTGAGGAGAGCCTGACTCCATCCTTTTGACACTCTCCCTTCAGACACTTGTACATTTGAATGAGGCCTCCTCTCAGTCATCTCTTCTTGAGGCTGAACCAGCCCATCTCCCTGCAGATATGGCACAGAATGCTATCATCTGGGTATATTCCTGGGCAAAGGAAGGAGGAATATGGGACAGCTGTGGGTGAATGATGATACCTATTCTTTTCAGTGTAGCTTTATGTACTATATAGTGTAAGTTTAACAGAAATAAGGAGTTAGCCAGAACTTAAAAATCAATCATTCTAGAGCTTTCTGTAGTATTAAGTTCCTCAATGGAGCCCCAAAATATTTTGAGACACAAAATCTGCAATTTTTCAGTTTTTAATTTGCCATATTTGCAATTTCTAGTAGGATGATTATGTAACATATTAGAACAAACAAAAGATTTATCTATATATACAGCTCCCTGCCTATTCATGGAACACTACAAGATGGACTGTGCTTTTAGGCCTAATTTCAGTCTGGACAACATGTGTCTGGGTTACTGTAAATTCTACAAAATCCTCTCTTTATTTGTTTTTCCTGTCCCTACAGCAGCCTATGTCTTTGCATGTACTGCAGTCTGGCTGCCTGTGCAATGACTGCTTGCTGTAACTGGCAATGTGGAAACGTCTCCTTTGGTGCATATTCATTAACCCCAGGAATATCACTGCCCTGTTTACACATCTACCTTGTCTGGTCACTCTTCTTGAAAGAACAAACCACACAACAAGAAGCCAACACAAGAGATAATGTTCATCAGACTGCTGCTGCCCTTATAGTTAAGGGTTAGAATTCCAAAGAAACAGCTACATACATGATGGAGAGTAGGGATTCATTGGAAACAACTAAACATAAACCAGTCACATATTAATGTCAGGCCAAATCCTGCAGCATCACTGGTGAAAGGCTCGACTAAATGTAGCTGGATAGCTAGGATCTAACTCTCATGTACTGTTATGGTTTGTTTTCTGTGTTGCAGTTTGCGTGATGTGGATAGTATAGGTCTGAAAAATTGATTTTTAAAAACAGTTTTCAGAGGATTAAATCAGTTGTTGCTGTATTAGAACAGAAGAGTACATCTCAGAGTCCTTGGAATTTTTGCCTGTCTATGGCCTTGAAATTAACAATGTTTTAAAACAAACACAGAACTGTAGAAAAGGTCAGGTGGGGTTTTTTTTGCGGCTTTCTTTGTTTTGTTTTGATTTGTTTTGTTTTGTTTTTTGTTGTTTGGTTGTTTGGGGTTTTTTTTGGCGGGGGGGTTGGTTTTTGGTTTTTTTTTTGTTGTTTGTTTGTTTGTTTTGGTTTTTTGTTTTTTGGTTTTTTTTGTTGTTGTTGGTGGTTGGTTGGTTTTTTGGGTTTTTTTGGTTTTTTTTTTTGTTTTTTTTTTTTTCAGGCTACAGCAAGCACAGTGTAACTAGCAAAATAATTCTCCCAGACAGGCTTGTCTGAAACTTATCCTCCTGCCAGCAGAACAAAATACGATGATGGTGCTCTCCATAATATAATTAGTGAGAAACATTCTGTAAATTGATGAAGAAATCTTCTGTCACAGTAGTGTATATTTAACCTCATAAAACAGGTAGCATTTGGGCTATTTTCTGTGAGAGATGAATACAAGCAGACAGACTGATATAACTTGGGCTAATATGCACAATGATGATTATTTAGCATGTTGTGCTTTTGCTGTAATTGCTTGGCAGTACTACTGAGTAGTATCAGTACCTTTTTATATTAGTATGAGAAACTTATCTTTTTATTTTATTTTTTAATTGAGGCTAAAATTTCATAGGTGTGTAGTAATGTTGTTTTACACAGTTTGAATTCCAAAACAATTGATAAATATTGGGGTTTGTAATTTGCAATTTACTCTTTGGGATGCCATTGTGTTTATTTAACCATGGGGAAAGGTCATGGATAAGAAATAGAAAAGAGATGATGGCAGCAGTTATAAAGCAACTTATTGTTGTGTCAAATAATAGCAATTGTCAAATAGTAATCTGTCTAATCACTGATGTTAGTACATGCATGCATACTGTTTTTATTTTCTGTGAGTGCTGAAAAGGGAGCACAGTCCTCATAAATTCTTATGGGCTTTTCAAAAATACCAGGTTTTCTGGTAAATATATAAAAATATTTTAGATGTTTACCTTTATTATTGATCTGATTTTGATAGTTTGTTTGCGGTATTTCCCCTTTTTCTCCCCTGCCACCCGCCCACCCACAATCCAATGTGATGAGTTACAGTGGAAATGATATGGAGGGAATTGTTTCTTCTTCTTCTTCTTCTTCTTTTTTTTTTTTTTTTTGTTTTGTTTTGTTTTGTTTTGTTTTGTTTTGTTTTTTTGTATTACAATTATTTTAGCAGCATTCAAGTAACATATATCTGAGTCAGACTAAGACTAGAAATATGGGAGGATGATAGAATGTAATCTACCATAGAAAAATACTAAACAAATTTTTCATGTTTCAAAAAATAAATTAAATGGACGTATAAAGCAATTCTCTTTCATCTACGATTTCACAAACACAGCAATTACAACCTTGTATTTGCCTCATGAAACACCTGATGCTTTCCACCACGGATTTTAATCTGCATTAATCAGGCTACAGTTTTGCCTTCAGTTTTTCCTATGTTTTTTTTTTTTTTTGTTGCAATTATTTTTCTCAGAAGATAAATTTATGTTGTAATTTTTTTTTCTTCACTGGAAATAACCTGCTGACATTAAAAAGATAGCAAGTAAACATAGGCTTCCCTTTTTGCCTCCAATAGAGAACTTGTCTGTGAGTCTGTAAAACCATTATTTTTTCCCTGAGAAGGCATGAAAATGTGACTATCTAATACATTTACACAAGTCTCTCTCTATGTTTTGTTGTGTGGTTTGTTGGCTTTTTTCCTGGGGAGATCTGTGTTTTATGGTTCAGTTGTATTTCCTTTGCAAAAGGCTTCCATTTTGCCCTAAAGTTAAATCCTCAGGATTTAGCTCTGAAGTCTTCAAGAGCCATTGAAATGCTAAACACTCAGAATAACTGGCAGAAGTAGACTTAAGCAAAACATGGCATGAGAGGCCCTCATGAACGTGTAATACTAAGATAGAACATCTGAGAGCAGGGCTCATCCCAAGGTAAGGCATCACCGGGACTGTGTTTGTCGTTGGAGTGGTGCCCCTCATGAGCAGAATGTCAGCATGGGATCTACATGAATATGATTTTGTTGTCATTAGCAGAAGGCCTGTGCCTTGGAGCTGAGGGGCCAGAGTCTGGCCCTGGTCTGGCTGGTGCTGGCCACCCCAGCTGCTGGGATTGAGTGACTCTCACCGCCCCAGTGTTAGCTGGATCTGCACAGTACCAGCAGTGGTGTGGGCTGTATTGAGGAAAAATGCACATATAAACTCAAACAAGCTCAAGGCTAAGCAGGAAGAAATCACTGACACTGCCAGACAACAGGAGGAAGAAACCCTAATCCTGAACCCTCCCAGACAAAGACTTTGAGTGTGACCTCCTCTGCTCCCCCCTCAGGGCTGTTGTTTGAGGAAGACTGAAGCTGCTCACAGGAGGATCCAGAGGTCATAGCAAAGGTGATCTTAGTACCAACAATAAGAGATCAGTATTAGCAATTGTTCTTGTCTGGTATTTTTACAGAGGATATTATTGTGAGAGTCGAGAGTTTTCTCCCACACAAAGTCTGGCACCAGGGTTAAAAGATTAATGGAACTTGCAGCTTTTTGTTCTTTAGAGATGTTCATTCAGTTCTTATCTCAAGGTCTGCACGTCACTAACACCTAGCTTAGCACACCAGAAAACACAGCTGGTGAGAACACCAGCCAGAGAACTCCATGGTCTTTTAAAGATTTCTAGTCCAATTAATTCTTAAAAAGTACTACATTTACAGTTTTGTGACAATAATCTCTACTTATTTTAAACACTCAATTTCTGCATCAAACCCATTCTACCAATGTCTTTGCGCCACCGTCACAGCAGAAAATGGGGAAGAAGGAGAAGAAGAAGAAGAAGAAGAAGAAGAAGAAGAAGAAGAAGAAGAAGAAGAAGAAGAAGAAGAAGAAGAAGAAGAAGAAGGAGACATCATCCAAAATCCTCCATCTTGCTCTCATCTATCTCCATACTAAAACCCCAAAACTACAAAATTTCACCCTGTGATGAACTGAACTACTATTTATTTAAATCTTTGATGTTTTGATTCATGTCTAAGTGTTGGAAGTTTTTCCCATAGACTAAGGTCAAAGGCAATGCTTTCCTGGGGTCCCAGACAGGGTCTCTGATCACCCAGAGCAGTTTGAGGGATTTTCCATGTGCCCTAGGCTCCAACATATTATTAATGAGGATTTACTGTGGCAGCTGGACTGGGAATAATAGTGTTATTGGACCAGTCATAACTGCTGTGGTTTTGTTAATTTACTAATGCTTTGAATAAGCTGATTATGGTTTGGGATTTTCTCAAGTGTATATGGTATATTCACTTTTTGTCAACAACAAGATCCTGCGTGGACCATTATCTAGTCTAGTTACTTTAGGTTTAACTAAAAAGCTGAATAATCTGGTTTGTATTGTAATGAAATCTGACCTTTGAGTTTGAAAATGTTTTCTGTGCTCATTATGCAAAAACAAGTGTCATGGGTCTTTTTCAGGCCTCTGAATAGTGGAAAAATAAAAAAAGGACAAATACTGTAGGGATCTCCTCTTAATCATAGAGTGGGTTTTCCTCAGTCACCACTGGTCCAAAAGAATGACCAGGCCACAGGAACTGGTAGCAGAATTGATTCAGAAAGCCAGGACCCGGATGAGGGAGTTGGCAGGATGTGATTTTGAGTGTATTCACATTCCAATTGAGATAACCTTGGGCCAAATCACAAAAGCAATGTTGGAGCACCTGCTTCATGAAAATGAAGCTTTGCAGTTTGCTTTGGATAGCTACAGAGGTCAAATTTCAATTCATGCCTGCTCACAAATTATTTAGAGAACAAATTCAGTTCAAATTGCTATTAAAAAGTGTTCAGAGCAGGAGGCCCTTAAAAGTTCTAACCATTTTTACAGATGATTCCAGAGCCTCTCATAAGTCAGTAATAATGTGGAAAAATTCTCAAACTCAGCAGTGGGAAAAAGATATTGTCGAGGTGGAAGGATCACCTCAGGTAGCTGAGTTGGCTGCAGTTGTTAGAGCTTTTGAAAAGTTTCTTGAGCCATTCAATTTGGTCACAGATTCGGCCTATGTAGCAGGTGTAGTATCCAGAGCTGAACAAGCTGTACTGAGTGAGGTCTCCAATCCTGCACTTTTCAACTTGCTCTCAAAACTAGTAAATCTGATCTCCTACCGAGAGCCACAGTTTTATGTAATGCACATCAGATCACACACCAATTTACCAGGATTCATAGCCGAGGGCAACAGAAGGGCTGATGCTCTTGCTGCACCTGTGGAGATGGCCCCAATCCCAAACATCTTTGGACAACCTAAAATCAGCCACCAGCTTTTTCACCAGAATGCACCAGGCCTCATCCGCCAGTTCCACCTAACTCGGGAACAGGCTCAGGCAATTGTGTCAATGTGTCCCTTGGGCCAGCAACACGCACTCCCAGCCCTGAGTGCAGGAGCAAGCCCCAGGGGACTGAAGAGCTGTGAGGTATGGCAGACAGACGTGACACACATCATGTCCTTTGGTAGACAAAGGTATGTCCATGTATCTGTAGACACCTTCTCTGGAGATCTCTATGCCTCTGCCCACACGGGAGAAATCTAGTGATGCCATGAAACACCTAATACAGGCTTTCTCCTTCCTGGGCATCCCCAAATCAATAAAAACTGATAACGGACCCACGTACACATCCAGGAATTCAGAAGCTTCCTGCAGCAATGGGGAGTGGAGCACAAACCAGGCATCCCCTACTCCCTGACAGGTCAAGCCATCATGGAAAGGACCCACCAAAATCTCAAAAGGGTCCTCAACCAACAACATCAGTCTCTAAAATTAGAAACACTCCAAATCCAGTTGTCCAAAGCCTTGTTCACTCTGAACTTTTTAAATTGCACGTTTGAAAATCTTAACCCACCAATTGTGCGCCATTTCAGAGAGAACTGCTAAATGCAGATGAAAGCAAAGCCACCGGTAATGGTAAAGGATCCAGCAACCAGGGAAACAGAGGGTCCTCATGATCTGATCACCTGGGGTCGTGGGTACACCTGCGTGTCCCCTCCCTCAGGTCCCAAGTGGGTGCCAGCCAAGTGGGTGAAACCTTTCATCCCCAAAACTGCAAAACCCCCTGCAGAGGGCCCACAAGTGGCCAGCACTGCCTGGAGGAGGAGAAAGCACCAAATCTCTCCTTCTAATTATCATTTTCTCTTAACAGTATTTTTCTGAACAGTTTATCTGCACTAGATGTCATTTTTCTTCTGCAACTTTAAAGGCACTTAAGGCCTGAAATCTGAACACCTCCCATGGACTGAGCCATCCTCCTCCTCAATTTAATAAGAAAGAGGGAGATGTTACAGTGTGTTAATTGGGTTTATATTATGTTTCATTGGGTTTGAAATGTTTTCCCTTGTTCCCCTTGGAAACTGTATCACGTGGTTTGTCCTTGCTCGGCAGTGCCCATCCCGCACACTGGAATGTAACCCAACTCTGTTCCACTCCCACTTTATCCCTGATTGGGCAGTGGCTTGTCCCTGCCTCTGGGCCCGTACCCCCTGGGAAAAAGCCCTGGGAGAGCTAGGGGCAGTCTCTTTTGCCTGGAAATGGGGACAAGGAAGGAGCTATCTGCCCCGGACTTGCCAAGGGGCTGGAACCCAAACAAAGCCTTAATTCTCCCCTGGAAAGAGCAGACACTCTTTCTCTTTTGCCATTGACAGTCATCTGGGTCTCTCAAAAGAACTCCCACACTGAGTCCCATCACGATAATCATGTAAAGATCCAGTGAAACTTGTCCACTGGTCCACATTGGTGTGGTGAAGTGTGATGTCCTTTAGAGAAAGAGAAAAAAATATCACCTACATTACATTATTTCAGAAAATTTTATAGCTTACTATATTATCATGTTCTTCTGTCTAGAAAATACATGAAGGCATTCTGGAAACCCGTGAATATGCCTTTAGGTGTTCTTTAAGTGGTCCAAGGAAGGGAACTGCTTTCAGTATGCTGAAACAAGGTAAGGCAGTTATACTTTCCTCTCCCACAACATACCGTTATTTTTGGTTTTTCTTGTTTTGTAGGTGGGGCTTTTTGGTTGTTTTTGTTGGTGTGGGGTTTTGTTTGTTTGTTTGTGTTTTGTTTTGGTTTTTGTCCTACAGTTTTATGATAAGTCACATTTCCAAGCTGTGCAGATCTTTATCTTGTTTTTCTTTGGCTTTGCGTTTATGAAATCTCAGAGTATACTAACATTTAGGGTACAACTGAAGTTGCTTTCTGTGGAAAAGTTTTTTTATCTTTCCAGTTTTATACATATTGGCTTAATCTTGAAAAGAGAGCTCAGGAAGAGGTTTTAGTTATCACAGGAATTGCAATTTTATCACAAATTTATTGATCAATTAGCTTATTTTTTGTCAATTTATCATCAATATTTATACAATATGTTTTTATGCATGAATAGACAGAGGGAAGCTGCCTACTGTGCTTAAGCAAGGGAAGAAATAACTCACCAAAAACTGGTATGCAACATTTCATATGAAGATGATAATTTTTATATTAGAATGTATGTATTAAAGGAGGAAAGGAGAATTACATTGAAATTTATTTTCTAGAAATTATAAAATCTCTTCTAGAATTGCCTGGGTATTACTCTTTTTCTAGTAATTATGGCCTCAACCACTTGAAGCTGTCTGATAATCTTCAAAAGATTTTTTTTTTTTTTTCCCTCAGACTCAGAAATTCCATTCTAGATTATTTTTACTAGAGAACACTCATTTAATATTCTTCAAAAGTAAATTTTAGTAGATGAACTGGCTCCCTCTCTCCCTTGGAGCCTGTGCTCCGTTTTTTGCCTTGGCTAGCTTGAGAGAGAAACTATGCCAGAAGGAATTTTCCTTTCAGGGTCCCAAAAGATCCCAGGGAGGCTGCAAACCTTTTTCTTTAGAGAGAGCAGGCGTCCATCGATGGCAAAAGGAAAGGGTCTGCCCTTGGTCCGGGGGGAAATTATGGCTTTATTCTGGGGTCCTGCCCCCGCAGAGTCCAGAGCTCAGTCAGGTCCCCATCTCAGTCCCAAGAACCAGAGAGCCCCTCACCTCATCCCAGGGCCTTTACCCGGGAGGGATGGGCCTAGAGACAGGGACAAGCCACTGCCCAGTCAGGGACAAGGTGGGAGTGGAACAGAGTTGGATTACATTCCAGTGTGGGCGGATGGGTGGGGAGAAGCAGCAGGGACAAACCTCGTGATACATTTTCCAGGGGAACAGGGTGCTACAGAAGAAACCATTACAAACCCAATATAAAATGAAATACAATATAAACTAAATTAATGCACTGCAACAGGTAGTGAATCTGTTACTGTGAAAATTTCATGTAGGAGTTCTGTCTATAGATAAGCCTACTTTTGTTTACAAAAATCCATGGGGTAAGTGAGAAAAAAAAAAAAAAATTGAAGCAAGGAGAATTTTTTTTTGTCTATATCATCATATTTCAGTTTATTATTTCTTTTTCAGCATAGCCATTTTTTGATCAAATGGCATATTTTTCAGATACTCTTAGAGGGTTTTTGTGTGTTTTAAGAGCTGCCTCCCTGTGTGCATTCCTGAGCTCATTAGACTGAACTTATTTCAGTCTTGATTGTAGGTGAGTTCATGGTAGTGTGGCCTTTGGGAGAGAAGTTTACTGTGAGTAAACAGCTCAGTACCTATAATAACTTGATGTATACTTGATGTAACTTGGTGCTCCATTCCTTCACAAATCCTTTTCAGAATAGATCTGGAAGTATTTCTCAGTTCTAACCAAAACAGTGACTAAGCTTAAATTTGGGAATAAAAACATACTAGTTCCTATGACAGCAGCTAAATTTAAAAAATAACTCATAAATCTTTGCTTATTGGACACCTATGAAGTGTCCAATCTTAGTGACTGAAGTCATTACAAACTTCAGACTTGGAGGAACTTTGGCATTATAGACATTCTTCCATAGAAATTGAAGTGAAATGCTCTCTTTATACGAAGATACTTTAAAATACCCCAAAAAACCTGGAAGAGGAATCTTCTGATCTAGGTGGTCTCTTAAGTACAGTTGTCTTTCAGTGGTACAGAAAATGTGAGGAGAGACAACAAAATTGTGAGCTTTCATTGCAGATTGTCTGCATAAGAAAGATCTTATTAGGTATGCCTACTCTACACGAATCTCTCTGTTCATATTGCCGTTAATTTTCATGGCATAATTGTTCACATTTCACATTTTTAAGTGATCTAAATTTACCTACAATGATTCTACAATGAAATTATTCCACATGGAACAGGCAATAGCTATTGTCAACTTTGAGCCTTAGCTTTTTCTGACCCATAAAGTCAAATTAATTTTTTTCTTGTGACTGGCTTAATGGCTTAATGACCTCAGATTTCAAGAGGAAATGGGAATCAGCCAGATCTGTATAGATAAATGATCTTCTGCTGACCTCTAATGGAGAAGATACATCTGAAACTGACTTGTAGCCAACTGCATGCTCATAGCTCAACAGAGCAAGAAGACATAGTAATAACACTGTGACAACACTGTCATCTAGTTAAATGCAACTATCCTGTAAGATAGAATGTGAAGAAAATTATGCTATAATATAGCTGTCCAAGAAATTACTTGTTTTGTAAATTTAAATCTACTTTAGATTGAAAAATTTGTTCCTCTTTTTAAAAATTAGGAAATTTAGACAGAAACAGAAGGTTTATGGGCTTGTGTACCTGGGTGTTGTGGTAGAAAATGCTGCACTTTGTGAGCTGTTGCTAGTGTGGAGTTAAAGACAAAACTATGCAAATTAAACAGACAGATTAAGCAAGAGATTATTCATATGGCGTCTTCAACATTTGGTGCAAAGGAATAATGTTCATCTTTGTCATTAATTGATAGGTGTAAAACATGATGGACAAGATAAAGAACATGCATCAACTACCAATTTTCACTTCTAAATTTTTTTTTTTTTTTTTTTTCCAAATCAGGAAGGAATATAGTATTGTAGATAAGAATCCTGTGTCAAGTCGGCTCCATTTGTAGGTATTTTAGAAACAGACTAGCTGAGGCACCAGAAGGCCCTGCTGCAGATTATCTAGTTGAGGGAGTTTAACCTTGCTGACAGCTAAGCCTACGTTCCTTTCCTCATTCATCTACCCCCAGCTGGATGGAAGAAATAATTGAAAGGGCAAGGAGGAGAAAATTTGTAAGTTGAGATGAAGACAGTTTAGCAGGTGAAGAAACAGAAATAAAAGTAAAAATGATACAAAGACAAGCAATCACCAGCTTCTATCAGTATACTGATGCCAAGTCAGTCTCTGAGCGATGACACCTTGAAAAAATTACCCCCACTCCCACAGTTTTATTGCTGAATGAGATGTTATATTGCATGGAATATCTCTTTGGTCCGTTCAAGTCTGCTGTCCTGATGAGTTCCCTTCCAACCATTTCCTCACCCCCAAGCTATCTACTGGGGGAGGAGAGGATAGAGTGAGCAACAGAAAAAGCTTCATTATTGTGCAAGCAGTGCTCAGCAACAGCTGAAAACAGCTGAAATACTTATGTGTTATCAACACTGTGTTGACCCCAGATGTAAACCTAGCACTGCTATTAAGGAATGTAATTCTGTCCCAATCAGTACACTAACCAGAAGGTGTTCAGAGCAAGGGAGCCCAGACATAACACTGCTGATGTGTCTCATCAGGCCTAAGCAGAGGGGAGGAATCTCCTCCATTAACCTGCTGGCAGAAATGCTCCTACAGTAGGCCAGGATGTTTTTGGCTGCTTTTGCTGCATGGATACATTGCTGGCCCATGGTCAGCTTTTTTCCCCAGTGCCCCAGGTCCTTTTCTGCAAAGCTGCTAATTGGTATATCAGCTTCCTTTTTAATTGGGTACAGCTTACCTGCTTTATGCCAACTGGTTTTGGACTAATAACTTGATAAAACTCCATCAGCCTCAATTTTTTGTTAAAATCCCAGCACCTTTTCAATTTGTTGGACAGTTCCAGCAATTTTCTCTGTCCTTTAACTGCTCCAAGAAACAGCCAACATTTTGCCAAACAGGACATGTGCTGGTTGAGTTCACACATAGCTCTGAATTAACCAGAGTGTGAATAGCAACTGTCCAGTGAAAATAAACCCTTCTTTGAATGAGCTTCTGTGAAGACAGCTGTGTATCACACCACAGAGAAAGGTGGGCCCCAGTGACACAGAGGGAACTGACAAAGGCAAGAAGATTTTCTGCTGTGAGACAGAGAGCAGGAGTCCATTTGAAACCATGCTGCATTATTTACTCTGCTCACAGAACAATTTGCTAAGTTTGTTGCATATATAAACATTTATTTAACTGAAATGCAATGCTCTGCTTTCCCTGTAAAAAGTGTCAATGCTTCATTGACTCCAGAAGATGGTGCTCTCTGCATTTATTTTAGATTTTAATATGCCAGAAAAAACTCATATCCAATTCAGACCTTGTTGGTTTGTAAATTATTGAGGATATCTTTGCAACAGGATTTGCTAATGCAGCCCTGCTCCAGAGGCTTTCACTTTTACAAATAATATGCATAAATTTTCCACATAGGAGGTTAGAAAATGCACAACTTCTCAAGTAATCTTACATAAATATAATCTGATATGCTAAACCAATCTCAGAACATACATATTAGATTCTAAAAAGACAAATAACATCTGACTCAATCAGTAACTTCAAAGTTGAGTTTTCAACAAAAATATTTCCAGGTTCCACTGTTGTGATGATTCTTTATGGAAGAATCTTCTTTACGGAAGATATAGGGTCTTTGCTATAAATATTTTTATATTGTTATAGAACAGTGTACAAAATATGCATATAACTGTATATTCTGAATAATAATCTGAATAATAAACATCTGGATAAAATCTGTGTGAGAAAGTATGCTTATCAGTTCTGAAGTACTTCCTCAAATTTGTTTAAAGATTCCTACTGCTGTGCTGTGCTAGGTTTATGTATTTGTAATTGACTTTCTATTTCTGTACAACTAAAAACAGTAACATTTTCGCTCTTTGTCATTCTTTTCATCCTGTTTCCAGGGAAGACACTAATACAGCCTTGAAAAATTTTTAAGTTATGTGTAAATTTTACATGCATATTACAGTCCGTGAAATACTGTAGGCAATTCACTTTGTGCAGAGTGTCAGAACAGATGACAAGCTCTATCTTGCCTTGGGTTGCTGGCTGCCTGTAGTCACTAATCACATCTGTTTCTGATCAACCCTCTCAGGTACAGGAAACACAGGTTTACTATTATGTACTACTTTTGTTTCCTGGGGTAACCCAAAAAGTCATTGCATTCCATGCACATCTGTACCCGAAAATTGCTGCTGTGTCTTTAAAGACCAGCAACATAGCAGGAAGAAGAATGGCGAGGTCGGGGACAATATCACAGCCTGCTCTGGCAGGCAGCTTGAGCTCTTTTGCTGCATGAATTTTGCTTTACTTGTTTTTCATCTTTGCCTTAGGCAGAGCTCTCTCTGGCCACTTGGTTTGGGTCTTGGTTTCTTGCCATAGAGTAAAAGCAGTGCAGGCAGAGGCTTTCCTTTTGGGTTTCTTTCTTTTTTTTTTTTTTTTTTTTTTTTTTTTTTTTTTTTTTTTTTTTTTTTTTTGTCTCAGAGAAACTGCCTTGGGCCAAACCCAGCAGCTTTGTATCTGGTTGTTATTTGCTGTTATTTCTTGACTGTCGCCATTTCATTTGTTAGTCAACTGTCATTTTTTTCACTTACATCTGCTTGTATTCATTCCTTATTGGTGGAAGGGGGTTGGTTGAACCTATGAAGAGAGGCAATTCATTCTACAGTTTTCTCCTTTAAATTGTCTCAAACCAAGAGATTTGACCATTTTGATACAGTTAGTGCTCTGGCTTCATGTCTGCGGTTTCTGTGAGAAAGCAGAAAGGTGTGTGAGCAGTATTCAGAAAATTTAATTAAGGAATGCAGGAAGTGGAAAATGAGATGTATGTATTATAAACTAGAATTAGAGAATAGATCAAATTGGAAGATATCCCCCTAAATCATCTAGTCAGATCCACTGCTCAGAATAAGGTTGACTTTGATGCTGGATATAGCTTTTTAGTTCAGTCAGGTGGCTCACATTTCTTCAGATCTCCCAGTGCAGTAACCTGTACTGGTGTTTGACAGACATTATAAATTACTTTTTTGAACCTCCATTGTAAATTAGTTGTTTGAACCTCCAATTGGGATATCAGTCATTGTAGTTTTACACGTTGTCCTTATTTTGCTAAGGACAAAATCATGTATTGCCAAGAAAATGCTATTTCCAGCTTCTCTGTGTATTATTTGCAGTGATACGCTGAAGCTGAAGACAACAGTAAGATCCTCCTCTAGCCTTTCTTTCTTTGGGCTGAACAAAACCCAAAGCTCTCCTAATCAATACTTTTGTGTCCCATATTGCACCCCTAAATAAACTTGGTGACTGCTATCTATTGGGTACTACTGAATTGTGAACCTCCAGGATTCTCCGTTGATGTTCCCTGTTTCCCATATTGCTCTGTTGCTATTCTTCTGGAATACACAGCTTACACTTTATTTTATTATATCTGTGTAAAATATTGCTCTATCCCATGCATGTAGGTTCCCTCCACTGTGTAGACCATAGCATTGTTTTTGAGTTCTTGAGTGATAAAATAAAAATCCAAATGAAGTCAGAAGTCCCTTTAGGACTTGAGTTGCATGAAATTAAAATATGCTTTATCATTACGAAGCAACATTTTTAGTTACCGCTTTAAAATTCAAAAAGACAGCATGCATGTTAAAAAAAAAAAAAAAAAAGAGAGAGAGATAGAGAGAGAGAAGAAAGAAGAGTCTCCTTAGATATATAAGAGAGGAGTTTTTAATTTCCCCCGTATATATATATCTATGTTTAGAGATGTATAAAGAATCAGCTATGCCAACTTGTTAATTTAGAGTATTTCTAAACAACTCTGGATAGCCCACGCTAACAGCTATAATCTGAAACACTTCTATTCTTGATCACAGGATATAAATGAATAATGAAACATTTAGGTGCTGTTTTGACAGGTAGGATATGCTTATCACTGATGAATAATGATAGGAATGGCTTTCATAAAGACTTAGTACATAGAAGAAATTATTTCCCCCTTATTTTTTTCAATATTATTTAATTTCATATTTTGACCAAAAATCAGAAATTCAGAATAGAAAAATTACAAAAATGCTATGCACTTTCCAGTGGCTCAAGGTACCCTCTGAGCTGAGAAAAAACAGCGTGCTTAAAAGATTTTTTTTTTGTCCAAATTGCCTTTAAAACAAGATAAACCTGATGTAAATTGAGTCTCAGACTCCAATGGAAACTCCAAATTCCCTGCTTCTTAACTTTCAGTATGTATATTTTCTTTTAAATTCTCTCAAAGTTTTCAGTAAATTAAAAAGACCACTTTTCTCTAATTTTCTTACTCCTCAACTTTCTCCAATTTTTTTTTGCATTTCCCAAAGACCAGGTGAACAACATCTGACTCATGGTCAGGGTTAACCTGACCTTTCATCGGATAAATTTTGGATTGAAATGCCATAGTGTATAAAATAAAAAGCCAGATAGGAAAATCTTCAGAAAAGATGTCATCATGTGTGACAAGAGTTTGAAGAATTAGAAATGGAGTGAGCAGGTTGTAAGGTATGCCTGGTATTTGAGAGGCTGAAGACAAACAATGCTGAAGATTGTAGTTCATTGTAGAAATCTCGAAGAAGATTTAGGATGGTTTGAATGAACTGTGTAATTAATTTTGAACCACTTTACCTTTAGACCTCTTTCAAAGATGCTTATTCTCATTGAGCTGTGGCAGCACAGTCATTACCACTTTAAGAAGTCATCTTCTTTGTGAAAAGAATGACTTCCAACAGAAGCCCAAAGTGTGCCATTTCATGGTCCAGCAACTTAAAATGACTCAAAGATTTGTGTTATATAATAAGGAGCAAACTTTTTTTTTCTTTTTTTTGGTCCCCATGGTTCATAGGCTTTGAAAAAATTACTACTTTTGTCTAATCCACTTTAAACACATTTTATTAAGATTTTATGTGGAAAAACTTTGCAAATCTTAGTCTTATCAGTAATAATTCAAAAGATAAGTATCAGAACATCCCTCCTGTTTATTTTGACAAGAACTAGGAATATTTTATACAGGACAGAGTTTTCCCAGTTCAGAGGGAAAAATTGTATCTGTGACTCTGAACTACTCTAACACACACACACACACACACACACACACACAAAAAAAAAAAAAAAAAAAAAAAAAAAAAAAAAAAAAAAAAAAAAAGGTCTTGAGAAAGTAGAAACTGGCAAAATTTATCTACTGGCGTAATGTATTGAGTCTCTCTTTTCATTCAGTGAAAGGAAGCCTGATAGTTCTGTATGAATTGAAAAAGCCCTAGAGTGGTTAAGAATAAGTTTTGTAACTAATTTTGGATAGTGACCAAAAATTATCAATGAAATGTTTATGTTATTAATCACAATATTGTTTCACTTATCAGAATAATTAAAACTAATATCTTGATCTTGAAAACAGAAACAAGACCAACACCACATTGCATTAAATAGATCACTAAAGAGAATTCACAAGTATCATTTGGTCTACCACAGTAACATAAATACCTCAGTTCTTTCAAGATATGCAGGTTTTTAACTCTTAAAAAATGGAGATCGATGTTTTGGAAATATTATTGTCTGATTTGTACAATTAGAAATTACTGAGTTCTGTCTTTAGAAATTTCAGTACTGTGAAAGAAAGTTCAGAAACATTCTGCAGTTTACCTAGAGAAATAAGTACTTCAGAAATCATGTCTGGGGTTAGCAAATTTGCCTAGGGAAATCTATTTTTTTACATAGAATAACAGTAAAAATAACAATGAGATAAGATTTGGTATTGTTTAAATGATCTTTTAAATAACTTTTTAAATTCAAATTACACACAGAGTAACAGGACAAATGAATCACAGAGACTATTGCATACATCTTCCTTTATTTTATTTAACTCTAGTGAAGCATAGAGAAGTATTTTAAAAAAGCATTATAAATTATTTAATATGACATATTTAAATCTGATTAAAAGGTTTTTTAATATCTACCGGGTACCGTGAAAGAGTACCAGAGAAATTTCTCTATAATGACTTAATGAACAAATATTGACATTTAATTTTCTTTCTCTTATTCCTCTAGTCTGCAAGTTTTGGACACTCAATATTATTAAGTTTTTTCATCCTTACTTCAGAGATTAATCTCATAGTCTGAGCATTATGCAAATGGAGCAAGGTGATTGCTCTCAAAATGACATGTTTACAAGGATCTGTCAGACCAATACCTAACAATTAAGGTTATATATCTTTTTCCCCTAGAAAAAACACCTTGCTTGTGATAAGTTAGATTTTTTGCAGAACTTTAATATTTAGGGAATAAGTCCTTCTGCAAACAGGAAAATGGAATACTGATTCTCTCTGGAAGATATTTTTGTAGTGTGTGGGTTTTGTGTTTGTTTTTGTTTTTTTTTTTCAGGTACTATGAAAATGTTCTCAATTTATCTTTATATAAATTTGCAGACACAAAAAACGAAACGAAAATCTCTCCAATCTCATATTCTATATCTTAGTTGAATTTTGAAAATTAGCTTCGTTTTTACATGAAGCAGTCTGAAAGCCTCTGTTTAAACTAAGGTGCATCATGAAATGAGGGAGTAGATCATAGGTTTCAGCAGATGACTTATCTGACCAACACTGCTCTAAGGATGATTCTTTAAAACTTCTCTAAGCGAGTGGGATTCTCATCTGACATTCTGATGACTTTCCCATTTCTTCTCAGGGAATCCTGCTTTTTTAAACTTCCATCATTAAATGGAGATAACTAAAAATTAAAAACTTTGGAATAGACTTTAACATAGCAAATTGTCCTCTGAACTTTACATATATTTCTTGGAAGATGATTGTCCAGACAACTTCTTCTATAACACTATATTTTATGTATGGCAATATTATTTAATTCTATGTCTTGATTCATGTTGAATTTGAGTGATTAATTTCAAACTCTGATCCTATTTAAAAAGAAAAATAAAACTAGCCATCTACTTCACACCATTACTAATTATTGATTGCTATTTGTTCTTATCTACATATAGTTACATCTTATTTTAAACAAATAGTGCTCTATTTTGATCCTTTTTTTCAAATTTAGGAATTTCCATTTGCAAACATATTTTCTGCTTCTTTCTCCTTTTCATTAGTACATTGAGTACCAGAGGTTACAAGACCCATGCTGGCAGAACTTTGCCTGATAAAACCATACATATTAGGTAAGATTATTTGTGAGAGTTTTGACTGCTTCCATATTAATTTTGTTCCCACAATATAAGTATTTTCATTTTAAATGTACCACTTCATTATCCTTGAGAGATTCTCATAAGATAGGATAGAAATCCCTCTTGTATTTGAAATACACTGCACCTATTTCTTCCCAAACCACCAAGACTTATTCTACAGTAGTTTTCCAGTAATTATTTTTGTTAAGTGCCTGGTTTATTGTGGCTTGTCTCTCTCACGGAGCTCCCGGCTCCGTTCTTGCCCCGGCTAGTTGAGAGACAAACTAGAGTTAGAAGGAGTTTCCTCAGGATCCAAAACCCAGGAGCGGCCAAGAACCTTTCCCTTAGCACAAGAGAGCTAGACCCTGTCGATGGCAGAGGAAGGAGGTCTGCACTTGCTCCAGGGAGTGAAACCAGGGCTTTATTCAGTCTTTCTTTGTGGTGCTGCCCTAGACCTAGCCTGAGTCACGAGCCCCGTCCCACTACCTGAACCAAGAGAGGGCAGGCCACATGGTCTGTGACTTATATCCTGGGAAGGGGCTAAAGGTGGGGACGATCAGGGATAAGGTGGGAGTGAAATGGCGTTGGATTACATTCCAGGAAGGGGACTGGGGAGATGGGCTGGGGGAAGGGCAGGGACAAACTTCAGGATATTACACTTTCCAGGAGAACACGGGGGTACAGATGAACCATTTTAAAACCCAATATAAAAATGAAATACAATATGAAACCAAATAACACACAGCAACAGTTTATAGTGCCTTATGTCCTCTTCTCCTTCTCCCGTAAATATTTGTCTTCTTCTGGGCTTCTTCTTCGTTCTAAAGCTCAACTGATAACAGCTGTGAGAGAGTCTCATAGGTTTACAAAGTAATTTTTGGCAATTTTCATGGTTTCCAGCTGATCAGAGAAATTTACTTTATGTAAAGAGTCTATATACCGTTCTTTTAATACTGTGGTTAATGTTCTTTCTCCTTTATTCCTTTCAGTTATGTCAATCATCTGCTCTAAACATCTGTGATTTAGATTCAGACAGAGATAAGACACTTCTAAATATATTTCCCTTAACCAATGAATGAAGCTTATTATTCCAGAGACAAGGGACTTCTTCACAGTTTCTGAAAATTGAATATTTGATTTTACAATATTTTAAAGTAAAAGCTGTTCTTTGCATGGCTTTTGGTCATTCCCTTTGTTCCAGCATTTGCAGAGATCTTTCCAGTCTTGTACTGTCCCATTAAGAGCCGTGGTGAAAATTATCAGGAGTCTGCACACTTTTCTTTCTCTCTCTGAGACACTTATTTATGACATATCATGAAATTATCTCTCCTGAAATTTTACATATTTCTAGAGTGGAGATAAACTCAAGTCCATCATTTCCTTTGGACTCTTGACTTCTCTTGCTGATTCTTTCCATTAAGAAATTTGAAGGAATTTAGAGTAATTCTGGAGAACTAGTATTTGAGTGGTACAAACACTAATGTCCAGCTATCACTTCAGATGAACTCCTTTCAACTGACTGTTCATGTCTGGTGTAAATCCATGTTGTGGATCTTTAGAAGGCAGACCCATGATTCTAAGGTTTTTTGCTTCTGTTTATTTTTTCCTGAAAGAAATTCCCACATGGGAAAAAAAGAAAGACTGGAATCAGTAATTCACTGAGAAGATACCATCCATCCTTTATCCAGGCAATGTAAAACTTCATCTGGTCATCAGGGGAAGAAGTCTTTCAGCTGTGCTGATAATGTTAATTTTTAGTCATGTAATTAGTTTTTTTCAAAACTAAAATAAAAGGAAAACAAAAAGACATGCTAAGTGCTTCACATCTTACTTCAGATAACCTATAATCAGATTTTTGTACCATTGAATAATTTACTCTTGTTTTCATTGGATTTCCTCTTGCTGCTGAGGAGATTTAAAGTGTTTTGTCACCCTATGCATCTTTCAAGGAACATAAAATGTTAATAATTTAACTTTATCTTGTAGGGTTATGTGAAAGTAGATGTATTAAAAATGAAGAATTCTCAAGGTATAGTAATAACATTATGCAAATATTTAGAAGTTATTTTATGTTTTTTGTGTTCAGTGAAATACTTCAAATAAGACTTAATGATGGACAGTGAATGTAGAAGACAGAAAAACCTAAACAAGATAGAACAAGATAGAAGCCTTGGAAAAAAACCCCAAACAAACAAACAAACAAACAAAACCCCACAAAAACTGCCACATATCAGGTAATAAATGCTACAGGAAATGTGCATGCAGTAGGAATAAATTAGAATTTCTGAACTTTTGAGTGCTTGACTTGGAAACTTTTCAGGTTTGTTTGTTTATATATATATATATAATATGCTTTAAAAGTTAGCGTACTAACACTGTGGAGTTTTCATTCATATTTGAAGCAATTCTGATTCTGTAAATGCCAATCTGACTTCTGATTCCAGCATAACTATTGCCATTATTACAGTTTTGGGTTTCAGTGCAAATGAGTTACAAGCCATTTACCTAGAAAAAGAAAGAAACGTAATAGAGAAAGATATCCTATATGAATTTAAGAAGATTTTAGAAAAAAGTATTAAGATTCTAAACAACTAAGAGTAAATAAATTGGCCAGAACTGATTGATTTCTACACAGGAAAAACAGACAGAAGCTTCAATAAATAATACAGCTCTTTGACCAAATATGTAATTGTATTTGGGAAGAGCTAGCAAATTGTGAATCCCAAAACTGCTGTTGTCATTGGAAGTCATTTAGATACTGATGAGTTTATTTAAAAATATATATATATATAAAAATATATATAAATTTTTTCAGGTAATTTTACTCAAGGAGCCTTACATGTGTCTCTTATGCTATATCAACCTCTTTTACTTAAGAGTGTTATGTTTTCTCATGGATTTATTCCATAATGGATAACATGTGAAACAGGGGTTAAGAACACCTGGTCCTTTTCCACAAAAGATGTAGGGTAGCTGTGTGTAGTAAAGGCTATTGTGAAGTTGAGTATATTCACAAGTGATATGAAATTAAAAACTGGAATAAAATCTTACAGAAAGTATCATGATACCAAGTAATTGGCTACACCAATTAATAGGTGGAATTCAGTTTTGCTGACTATACTTTAAAGTACATGGGTAAAAAATTCCAACAGTTCAACATGTTGGTTGCTGCCATTACTTAGGAAAGAAATGTGGAAACCACTCTGAAAACACTGTAGTCTAAGCACTGTTACCTGTTAGCAGCAATGAAAAAGCACAAGCGGTATTATGAATAATAAGGGAAAAGTTGGGTAACAGACAAAAAGCATATTCTGACTGCATAACGTCAAAAATCAAGTGCCCATTCCCCTCACATCATATAAACAGATTGCCATTCTGAGTAGGAGTTAGGTAAGTTTTGTGACTAAGCATCATCAAAAAGGACAGTTGGGGAAAGAAAAGAATTTCAGAAGGGCAGCTAAAAGAAGAGCTTTGGTGTGAGAATGCTAGGATTTGGCTTCTGAAAATTCAGAGAATTTCTAAAGTTAAGAATGAAAAGGAGCGAACAGCTAACTGGGCATCAGACTCCCAAGTATTTAATGTTCCAGATATGATGACAGTTTACAGCTACAGCTGATGCTTCTGCTATGAATGGCAGCAGCTGCTTTGCAAGGGAGGGAAAGAGGGAACATTTTGTCAGTCAGGAAGTGAATGTCTTTGAAGTGAATGTTTGTCTTGCACAGAGGTTAAATACCTACAGAAACACACTGCTACATGTGCTGTACAGATTCCACTATGTAGAAATTGCTTCAAGTGCCATTTCAGTACAGCTTCCATACCACTAATAATTCTTAAATAACATTTCTCAGACACAGATAACACACATACATTAGCTTCCAGCTAGATGCATCAGTATCAAACAACAGTCAAATAACTGTTTCTTTATTTTATATTTTCCCTATTTTATTGTCATGTCAAATCTTTCAGGGTCCACCTCAGAACTAAGAAAACAATTCAAGAATCTAGTTCAATTTCCAAGTATATAATACATATCGTAGAAGTAGGAAACTATGCTTAATGAAAACAGAAAATAATATTTCTAGCTTAGAGAAGTAAAGTGAAGTAAATCTGAAGATATCTATGAGTGTACAATGCCAGTTTCTGAAAGCATAATTTAACCTAAAATTAGAGGAAACCTTTTTAAATTTTGCTCTGGCCTTATTTTTAGTGATAGGACTATAGCAATTAAAATGAGCATATTCCTATGGGTTCTAATTATATGCAGGATATTTTGTCCTAAAGGTTCATATCTTGAAGAATCAGATAGAATACATTGATGAGCAAACTTATGACTCCCTTGGAACAGAGAAGGCAAAAAATCCCATTTAATGACTACATAGTGAATTACTACTGTTGAAATTTCTATATGACTATTACTGAGTGGGTACAGTATAAGGTTTTGTGAATGGTCTGAGCTGTCTTTCTTTTTAAGAACTTGCATATTTTGGGATTACTCTTGCTACCGATCCCCATATCTTGAGCTAACAAGCCAGAGGCATTTCAGGGATATATAGTATGGCTCATTATTACTACAGTGAAAGAATGTAATGGTTCTTAGAAATTACAGAGAGAATTTGTACAATATTAACTTAATTGAAAAAGAGCTAGTTTGGGACAATTCCTGTAGCAGAGGAAATTCATAGGCAGTTCTGCCTGAAGGGTGTTATCAGGAAGGAAAATGGGAAGAAGGTGCTCACAGTTCCCTCAGAACTCCTTGATACCTCCCTATGTACATGTGGGACCACCTGCCTTGGGTTTACAGTCCAAATTCATAAGAAGATATTTGAAGAAGCTTTGTTCTGTACTCTATTTTTCTGATGACAAAGCAGGGCTATTTAGTCATTTTTGAATAAAAAGCTAAAAATGGGAAGAATCTGTAACTCAATTCTTACATGACAGCCCAGTACCACTTAATGTAATCATATCCCTGAATAACAGTGGCAATCTTCTCTTTATTACTTTTCTACAACACAAAGCTTTGTTCCACATCTCCAATATATATGGCCAATATGACATCTTTCAATATATTAACTATTTTTATTTAAAAGGTCTAAAAAATTTATTGCGTATAGAATCAGCATTAGTCCTATCTGCCCAATGAGAAGGAAATGCTTTTTGCCTATCTTGAGTTCTTAATTCCATTTTCCAAGATGCATTTAATGATCTTGTCCTGACTTTGAACAAAATGTCTTTGTGGAAGGACAGGCTTTTTTCCAAAAACTTTTATTGCCTTGTTTTATTGATTCTTATTTGCTCTGATAAGGATATCACATTTGACCTAGGATATGATATGGGGTATCATATGATCTCTAGGTCTAAATCTGTTTTTGAACACAAATATTCATATTGAGACACAGGGAATAACTGGGACTCGGGTAGGAGAAATAAAAATGATTAAGACAACAAATTGCACTAAAAAGGCATATTATATTGATTAACTTTGAAAAGACCCAAACTTTTGGATGCTCTCCACGGAATATTTGATGGAGATATTTAACTCAGATAGAGATATTTATTTCAGTGAGATAATTCAGATTAGTCTGTATTACTTAGCAATTTTATTTGAAGACTGTATCCTTCTGTTAGACAGTTACTCAGTATACCCTTGCTGAATGTTGAGATTCTGAAATAAACCTAATTATTCTGTGTCATGAGTCCTGAAAAGGCCTAACACAAACCTGCGTGAAAGTCTTGTAAGTGTGGCTGGGGTTGTAGTTGTTTATTTCATTCTCACAGGGCATTGTCTGCTATATATATATATTAATTTTTTTAAAGGGGCACAACATCTGGATATAGGTAGCAGACAGACTTCCTGTTGCCCTGCCCCAGCTGTTGCCTTCTGGCTCAGCCTGAAACCTCAGGAAGGGGCACAAATTGGGATTAATGGGCTGTTTTCAGGGAAAGCAAATTCTCCAGGGAAAGTAAGTGACTTGGTAAGCAGCAACACCATACTGTAAGAACAAAATGATGATTCCTGGAAATGGAAATAGAACACAAACTTTCCAGACAATGTTAGTGATAATATAAAAGCAAACCTTTATTTTAAATGCTTCAGGTACACAATATGGCAAAAGCCACACCCCAAATCAGATTAGCATAATTTTATAGGATTGAGCAATTAGAATATCTAGCCAATATTGTCCCATAAGAGGAGCAGTTGGTTAAGTAATTTCCCCCCTGGGTTCCGGTCTATTGGAGCTCTCTGCCCAATCTCTTGCCTTAGCTTTATTATGTCTATGATTATATAGTGCAAAATAAAAAGTCCTTTGTGAGCTAACAGGCAAGATTAAGCTAAATTTTAGGAATGCATCAATATGTGTCTTTTCACTGTGGGAAGGAAACCTGGAAAAGCACTAGAAATTATACATAGGCACTTAACAGTGTAAAAATCTACAAAAAAATGAAGAATACATAAAAGCTAAAAACTTCAGGCATCACTGAGACACTTGCAAAAACGTGTAGAGTGGAGCAAACATTATCATGGTGGATCTAAAAAGAAAGACACCTTATCTGAGGGCACACTGAGATTAAATTTTAAATACTGTTATTTTGCACTTCAATGAAGATATATAATTATACTTACTTTGAGTGCCTTCATTTGGAGGGATTTTGGTGTCAAAGTCTTTAATTAAAACTTATTTCCTGAAGTCTTGAGAGTAGCTCAAAACCAAGAGTTCTTTAGGTTCATCATAAATAGAACCTTCTGAATGTCCCTTCAAACAACTGAGAACAGATTCATTTGAAGCTGAAGTGTAATTCTAACCTGACATGAATTCTGTAAATTTCTGATTATTTAATGTTATATATGAAAGGTTAAAGCAGAATATTTTTGAAAAATTGTGATTCTATTTCAGATAAAAAAAAAAATTCTCCATGGTGAATGATATTGGATTTGAGGTTTAGTTTCAATCTGAGCTGGTATAGTTGTAATGGCATAAATAAAATTTATTAAGGAGGAATTTAGGAACTACCTACTGGTCTGTACTTACCTGTCTTAGGGGGAAGCAAAATTGCATTTCCAGGAAAATGTGTGCATAACCTTGAACAGAAAAAATACATTAAGATTTTTTGTTTGTGTATAAATCAATAGATTTAGATGGCCTGAAGTAGCATATTTGAAATTAAATCTGATTTTTAAAAATGTAGTACAAAAATGGAACCCTGTAAATTGAGACTCTTTATGTGATAGATTTCAGTACGTTCAAAAAATGATGCAAGCAAGAAACTAAGGGCTGTTTTTTTCGTTTACAATATTAAAAAAAAAGCTAATAGAGGTTTTTTGTAAAAGCTGTCAGCAAGTTAACTCTTTCAAAATGCTTTGCTAACAACATAAATCTACAAAATAATAACTGACAACTGTACCTTTTTTTCTCAGGTTATTGCATATATACCTTTCATGGGTCAGCATATGATGTGACTTTTGAAGTGCTCCTAGCAATGTCATTTGATCAAACATTCATTATTCTTTTAGTGAGGTGTTTTCTAATTTAAGAATCCACATTATTACATTCCACTGATTGGTGGAGTCTGGTAAAAGATGACTCAGTAGAGGCTCGGGGAGGGGGGGTGTGTTTGTTTGTTTGTTTGTGGTTTTGTGGTGTTTGTTTGTTCATTTGTTTGTTTTTCTTCTAGCCATATGTTTACTTCATATAATTAAGAAAAGTAGAGGTAAAGATTACAGATATAATTTTGTATGAGCGGATGAAAGAATACCTTTAACCTAAAGACAGTCCGGGAAAATGAGCTGCTTAACATCTAGTTAGTAGGGCTGATCGAATAGTGCAGGAAAGGTTATTTTTGTTTAAATGCAAATAACATTTGATTCTCTAAATTTTGATTAATCAATGTGGTCATAAGGATGTATTATTGATCTCCAAATTCCTTGCTGAATAACTATTCATAAAAAATTGTGACAATATTCAATGACAGTTTGGAATTATATGGAGATTTTTACAAGTGCCAAGGGCTTTCTTGGAGAAAATAAATGTATGAAAAATATGTAACCTCCCATTAGTGAAGAGGAAGTAATTGGAAAGCTAAGATTTTTAAAGAACCTTGTAAGGTGTTGAATAAATTAGGAAAATAGCAGAATGTTCAATGTTGAAATTACAATATTGAAAAGCATAATTCAAAGCAAAAATGGCCAAATCTTCAGGTATTTTGTAGATCTCTGAATCTGTGTATATTCTGTGAAGATCTCTTGGATAACGAAACAGTAAGATATATTTGTGTGAAGTAAAGTATAAGAATCTAGTTTTATTTACTGATGTATTTAATTGGAAATTATGTCCTTGCTTTGGCTTCACTATTAGTGATTTTCCTTTTTTACAGAGGAAAAAAAATATAATTTTTACTTCTTTCTAAATATTCCAAACTGGGTAGTATATATATTTCACTAATAAATGTAACTTATTTATTTCTATATCTATTATAAATCCTTAAGCGTATCTTCCTTGACAGGGTGCACACCTCACCCATACAATCCAAATTGTTAATATAGTTGAAATGCATATGCCCCTTCTGCTTTCACATGAACATAAAATAAAGCCCATCCCTGCTATAGTTGTAGCAACAAAAGGGCATAAGGGTAATGGAAGTTTCAGTACTCAGCCTACATTTGGCTCTTTGTTCCTCGACGTTCCCTGATCTACTTTTGCCCCTTGCCTTCCTAACTTGATGTTAAACTTGATATCTAAGTGATATCTAATTCCAACAATTATTGTGCTTATTCTTATTCAACATACCTATGCAAAACCCATCCTTTTTTTTTTTTTTGTTACTGGCTCAGTAAGAAAAATGGGTGATCTTTGGACAGTTAGAGTAGAACTGCAATATAGATTTCATTTAATAAGAGTACTCTAATCCCTAAAAGTTGTGAAAAAAATCCATAAACTCACATACAACAATGCCTTAATTCTGCAGAGACCAACGTATTATTAATGTTTGGGTTCTTTTCAAATTATTTGTGTGACAGAAGGAAGCTGTGAACTATGACCAAAGTGATCGCTGCCTTGGGCATCTTTCATATTACCCCTGCCTTCAGAATTCACCATGACTTTCAGTTCATGGCTGGGCTGGTGTGCACTTCAATTCAAACTCAACTAAAAAGTAACATGAAGGTTCAAAAGATACAGAAACAAACCCTCATCTGGAGAGTTCATGCGCACACAATGTCTAAAAACCTACAACAGTATCCACTATTGCTGTGTCTGGAGGAACAAAAGTTACTCCAGTAAGACTTATTATTATTATTATTTATTATTATTATTATTATTACTACTACTACTACTACTACTACTACTACTACTACTACTACTATTATTATTCTCTCATTAGCAACAATTTCTTCTAATTATAGCAGTCTGCAGATTATTTTATTTTTTTAAGATTGATATGTATTTCCATCCCTTTAAGATATTCCACAAAAAATAGACTGGACAAAGTTTTCAGTATTTCTTTCCCAAACTCCAATTTGTTATTGCAAAGTTTGATTTACTAGTGTGATTTATTTATTGGTTTTGTGTCCATGGCATCTATAATTTACAGTCATTCTGCAGGCTGGCAAATTTCATGGCAATATTACATCAAAGTCAGTTTGAATTAATTCATTAGTTAAAGAATCTATCGTAATTTGATTTCTTTTCAACAGTTGCCAGTGATAGTGTCTGCTGCCAGCTAATCTTGATTATTTAAAACAACAATAAAAACAAAAGCTAATGTCTAGTTGAGTAGAATTGCTTTGCTTAAGGCTTGCAGCTGATCTTACAGCTAATAATATGAGTGTTGCAATTAGTTCTGATAGATGTTCAGATTACATTTCTCTGATAAGGAAAAAAAAACCCACAGAAATTTGACTTTATAGGCTATTACTCATTATTCAGGCAATGACAAAGATTCTTTTAAATTAAGTAATCAGGTTCTGCATTGGGATTCATATAATATGATCTTCGATTCTATATGGACAAATCAAACATGCAGAAACCTCAAGACTGTAATGTGAGGAGCAAATCCCAAGACATCTAGAAAAGTATGGTTTTGATTTAGTGAAATGAACTATTACAAAGCCTATGTCTTTGAATATTTCTGGTGTTTAAGATTGTGATTAGCCTTATATTTTCCTTTGCCAATTAGTATTTTTCTTTGTTTCAGAAAAGACTTTTCTTCTTCTCTTCCCTTCGTGACATTGTTTTCTCCAATCAAAGAGTTCAGATGTTTAATTATTCAAGGACATTTTCTCCAGACAGATATGGAATTGCAAGTTTTCTGCAATAATATACATGCAGGGCTCACTTCTGCTCATGATAAATTAGTGTAATTTTGAAATGGCTTAATAAGAATAATTTATATTCAAATAGGAAGCAGTAGAATTTTTAGACTATTACTCTCTTTTCCACTATCTATGAACATTAAAACAAAGCAAAAAGTATGAATAACTTTACTGGGAGAGATTATTGTTTATCCAACAACAATTTTCATGTGGCACAAATATTATGTTTTAGTTGTTTGTATGATTACATGGTGTCTGCTAGCATTATCTTGAATGCAGGCATCATTATCCACAGCTTACTTTTTCTAATGAAAAGTTCTGGCAACTGAACTGTCTCATCTGCATTTTCTATGACTATACAAATTGTCCTAACTTAAAATAAAGCCAAAATAATGCCAGTGAACCAAAAGATTTTATATGAAAGAATACCTAAGTCTAGCTCTAAGCTGAAGAAAATTCAATTCAAACTTTATCACCATTTACATAACAAATAGTTTATGCTTTTAAGACATTCATGCTGTACCATCTATTTTTTTCTGCATGGTATGCAGATGGCACAGAGGCTTCAGATATTCAGCAGATCAGCTCCTGCACACACTCTGTTGAAACCTTCCCAAGTTTAACAACTGAGGATCCATTTTGCTTAATCAAACTCTCAAGGTAAATGGTAGGATTTATTTTTCTACAAATCTACATTTTATGCTTTTCTTATCTCTATATGTCTGTGATGAATTTGGAAAGAATTCTGAAGTTAATTATAAAATTCACTTCATTTTTAGGAATAGGTTCAAAATCATATAGTTTAGCTGATATGAAAATTAGAAGTTGATTGAAGTGCTTTAGCTAATATTTACAGATTTTGCTGCCTGAGTTATTTCACCTGCATTCATGGATTCCACATTTTGTTCTAGCAAAGAGGAAGGACTACCTCATTTTATGTTTAGGTTCAAATTTTTGTCTTGAAAAAATGAACTGAGAATAATGTAAACAACAAGAAAATTATATATACATTTTTGTGTTACTGTCTATAGTGAGCCACCCCCTTTTTACTAAGGGGTAGAACTCTTACTAAGGGAGATCCTTATCTTACAATATCTTGTATCTTTCAGGGATGGCCAGTTTTGAGTAAAGTATTCTTCATTTAAAGTTACTGTTATGTAAAATTAGAATGGTCTGAAAGTTAATTAAGCTTTCTAAGCAGTATCAGTTGGCTCAGAACAGGATGAATAATTTTAATTCACCATTGTGAGAGAAATTCCTAGATATGTTATCTTTTCATATTACTGTAAATCTGGATTTTATTACAATTTTTTCCCATTTTTTCTCTAGATTGACACTTTTGTTATAAAACACATATACATTTCTATATGCATACATGTGCGTGCCTCCCTATTCTCAAATTGTGCATATATTTAATTTTGATGACATTATTCTCTTTTGTGTAAAATATTTACTGGGATGGTGTGAGAACGGCTTGTTTTAGATGTGAGAAATATGTCTATTTACCACAGGAAAAACAAATACGTGAAACAGTAGTAACAAATCTAAATTTTCCATGCCAAATTTCCAGTAAATGATTACTAAAAAATATTGTTTACCCATGGTGTTTGTTTCCAGCAGCTGACCAAGTTACTTCCAGCAGCCTGAGCAGGTGCAGATATGTAATAGTAAAAAATACTACACCTGAACAGACATTCCTTCTCCTTTTCGAATAACAGACCACTTGGCTTACAAGACTGACTTAGATAGCAATAGCTGCAGTAGATTTTCATGTCTTAGATACACGTTTTAACGCTGTGCTAACTTGGTATTTGAAATCTTGCTATGATATTCAGAAATGTATCATAAAGTAATTCAAGTGTATCATTGGACAGGTCTCTTTTGGCCTCGTTTTTCTTCTCTTCTTCTATTCTCTTCTCTTGTGTATCCCAGGATTGAAAAATCAGATGCCAAACTTGACATAGGAGAGTGTTGAGGGTTAAGTTTTCTTGTAGAATTTTTCCCCCCCCACTGAGTTGCTAGGAGACTAAGTACTGAATAGTTAAGGAGTGCTTAACCTGACAAAGAAGTTGATCACTTGGTTTTTGGGGGAGGGAGGAGGCTCCAGGAGCAGAGGGTGGAGGACTCACTGCTCTCGGTTTTCCCGGGAGGACGGTCGGGCTACAGAGTAGCTGCCTGGAGTCCACAGGCTACCGGAGGAGTCTTGGTCCTGGAATTCTACTCATCTGTTGGAGGCCCAGGAATTCGAGAGTTCTTCGCTTTCCTGCTGGATTTTGGGTCAGCCTGGGTCCAGCCGCTGCAGGGTTCTCCGGCACTGCCCACTTCATCTTGCCAGGGCACCCCCTGCCTGCCTGAGGGACAATCCACGCTTCCAGCTTCCAGCCATCAGCGCGGAGCTTTCCACCGTTTGCCCTCGGGGTTCTTGGTTCTGTTTTACTGTTATTATAAGTGCTGTTGTTGTTTGTCTGTCCTGTTATATTTACTAGTAAAGGACTGTTATTCCTTTTCCCCATAGCTCTGACCGAAAAGTTTTTTTTTAATCTTCCAAATTATAATAACACGGAGGGAAGGATTTAAATTCCTCATTTCCTAGAGAGGCCTGCCTCTCCTTAGCAGACACCTGTCTTTTTCAAACCAAGACAGAATTTGGCGCCCAACGTGGGGGGGCATTGAGAGAAAAAGGAATAACAGTTCTTAAGTGCCTACATTGTTGTGTACTGGCATCATGTGGTCTGCCTTTGTCTGGTTCGGGTGGCATGTGGGTGTGGCCGTATTCCTCCCATTTGCAGGCCCTTTTCTAAACATGGGCCCTGTAACTAAGGTTACTGTGGCTGTCATCCAGTTTGCTATATGGGTTAACGAAGTGAGGAAATAGTGGATTTTTAATTTCCTCTGGAAGGCAGGCACATGGATTCAGGGCTATCATACACTAACTGTGTGGCTTTGGGGATACTTTAACAATGGTACCTACTGTGAAGAAATGACACCGGGGGAAATTTTTTCCCAACCCTTCACCCAGCTCTTTGGGTCTACCCCACCAGTCTTTGAAGGGTTCAAATCTTTGAATGTTAATGACATCATAGAGTGGCTGGTGTTGCTGGTATGCCTGTTCTGTGTAGCATTTAAGGATAAGGGGAGACTGACCTGGATAACCACCCTGATACCTTCCACAGAGAATAAGGATACTGCTCCACAGCCTGACCCTGCCCCACAGCCTGACCCTGCCCCACAGCCTGCCTCAGGAATAAACCACCCAGATTTGGTGAAGGAGATAGGTGAGATGGGCCAGATGCTGAGGGAGTACCTTTCCCCTGTAGTAGCCTCATTAGCCCCAGCTGCTGGGAAACCCTCCCCCGGCCCGACAAAGGAGAGTCTGATGGTGCAGCAGCGGAACCCACAGATGACACAACCGTCCAGGTTCCAGCTGAACCACAGGGGCAGCCACAGCCAGCAGCAGTTGCCCCTGTGGAAACAAAGAAGTATAAGGTGAAATCAGAGCACCCAGGCAACAAGGATAAGAAAGGAAGGCCCTCACAACCCGCAGGGGAGTCAGATGTTGAGATTATCACTGACTCCCAGACATATGAAATTCTCTGTAATCTGCAAAAAGATCTTGAACGATGGGGATGTGAGGCTTATACAGCCTGGTTACTTTGGGTCTGGGACCTTATAGGTACAGGCGTGCAACTAGATAGTAGTGAGGCAAGGAATTTGGGACCCTTGACCCAGGACTCAGGTGTGAATCAGGTATTCGTAAGGGAGCCAGGGCCCCTTTCCCTTTGGGAGCGGCTTTTAATGAGTGTAAGGGAGAGGTTTGTCCACAGAGACAGAATGCAGGAGCACCATCATAGAATGCACTGGAAGACCCTTGAGGAGGGGATCCAAAAGCTGAGAGAAGCAGGAGTATTGGAGGTACTCTTTGGGAGGGGTGGACAGCATGATAATGACCCCGACAAAGTCAGGTGCACAGGGCAAATGCTGTGGAATCTGGCAGCTCTAGGACCATGTCAATACGCCACATTCATTGCAACAATTAATCCTGATAACAACCGAGAGACAGTGGGTTCTGTAGCCAACAAGCTTAGAAATTATGAGAGTATGATCAGTGGCCCAATGCAGGCTCAGGTCTCTGCCATGGCTAAGGAACTCAGGAGAGATGGAGGAGGTGACAGAGGAGATAGGGAGGTGAGGGAGGAGATGAGGAGGAACAGTTCCCATGTGGCACCGGTGCGAGTTACAGGCCCCAGAGTCAGAGCTCAACGGCCCCCAGCTAGAGAGAGAGGGTACACCCCACGAGCTGACCTGTGGTTCTTTCTGTGTGACCATGGGGAAGACATGGGAAGGTGGGATGGGAAACCCACTTCTGCCCTGGCAGCACGGGTGCATGAGCTCAAGGAGAGAAACACTAACTGGGGGGGGTCCCACAAAGATGAAGGTAGCCTCAGCATCCCATGACCAAGCTGCCAGGTATAATAGAAGTGAGGATATGTCAGATCCCTGTGAAGAAACCTCTACCATGTATGCCCAGGAAGGGAATAATGACCAATGCTAGAAGGGCCCTGCCTCTAGCCAGGGAGAGGCACAGGAAAACCGGGTCTATTGGACGGTGTGGATCCGATGGCCTGGCACATCAGAGCCACAGAAATAGGAAGCTTTGGTTGATACTGGTTCGCAGTGTACCCTGATATCATCGGAATATGTGGGGACAGAACCTATTTCCGTTGCTGGGATGACGGGGGGATCACAGGAATTGACTCTGTTGGAAGCCGACTCTGACCGGGAAGGAGTGGCAGAAACATCCAATTGTGACTGGCTCAGGGGCCCCGTGTATTTTGGGCATAGACTTCCTACAGAATGGCTATAACAAAGACTCTAAGGGACTCAGGTGGGCTTTTGGAATAGCAGCTGTGGAGGTAGAGGGCATTAAGAAATTGAATACCTTGCCTGGACTGTCAGAGAACCCATTTGCAGTAGGACTCTTAAAGGTAGAAGAGCAACTAGTTCCAGTTGCCAGCTTGACGGTGCACCACCAACAGTATTGGACAAATTGAGATTCCGTGATCCCCATCCACAAGATGATCCGTGAGCTGGAGACCCAAGGGGTGGTCAGCAAAACCCACTCACACTTCAACATCCCCATTTGGCCTGTGTGCAAGTCTGACAGAGAATGGAGATTGACTGTGGACGACCATGCCTTCAATGAAGTGACTCCACCATTGAGCGCTGCTGTGCTAGACACGCTGGAACTCCAGTACGAGCTGGAGTCCAAGGCAGCAAAATGGTACGCCACAATTGACATTGTTAATGCATTTTTCTCCATTCCTCTGGCTGCAGAATGCAGGCCTCAGTTTGCTTTCACATGGAGGGGCGTGCAGTACACCTGGAACCGACTGCCCCAGTGGTGGAAACACAGCACCACCATCTGCCATGGACTGATCCAGGCTGCACTGGAAAAGGGTGAGGCTCCGGAGCACCTACAGTATATCGATGACATCATTGTGTGGGGGAACACGGCAATAGAAGTGTTTGAGAAAGGAGAGAAGATCATCCAGATTCTCCTGAAAGCTGGTTTTGCCATCAAGCAGAGCAAGGTCAAGGGACCTGCCCGAGAGATCCAGTTGCTGGGAGTCAAGTGGCAAGATGGACTGCGGCAGATTCCCACTGAGGTCATCAATAAGATCACCGCAATGTCTCCACCGACCAGCAAGAAGGAAACACAAGCTTTCCTAGGCGCTATAGGTTTCTGGAGAATGCACATTCCTGAGTACAGCCAGATTGTGAGCCCTCTCTACCTGGTCACCCGCAAGAAGAATGATTTCCACTGGGGCCCAGAACAGCAACAAGCCTTTGCCCAGATCAAGCAGGAGATCGCTCATGCAGTAACCCTTAGCCCAGTCAGGACAGGACCAGATGTGAAGAACGTGCTCTACTCAGCAGCCGGGAACAATGGCCTGTCCTGGAGCCTTTGGCAGAATGTGCCTGGGGAGACTCGGGGCCAACCACTGGGATTCTGGAACCGAAGCTACAGAGGGTCCGAAGCCAACTACACTCCAACAGAGAAGGAAATCTTGGCCACCTATGAAGGAGTTCAAGCTGCCTCAGAGGTGATTGGCACAGAAGCACAACTCCTGCTGGCACCTCGACTACCGGTGCTGGGGTGGATGTTTAAAGGAAAGGTTCCCTCCACCCATCATGCCACCGACGCCACGTGGAGCAAATGTATTGCCCTCATCACTCAGCGCGCCCGCATTGGAAACCCAAATCACCCTGGGATTTTGGATATCATTGCAAACTGTCTGGAAGGTGAATACTTTAGTCTCACAGATGAAGAGGAGCAGGAACAAGTGACACGTGCAGAAGAGGGTCCACCATACAACCAACTGCCAGCAGAAGAAACACGCTATGTTCTTTTCACTGATGGTTCCTGCCGCATTGTAGGGATGAACCGGAAGTGGAAAGCAGCCGTATGGAGCCCCACACAACAGGTTGCACAAGCCACTGAAAGAGAAGGTGGGTCAAGCCAACTTGCTGAACTCAAAGCTGTTCAACTGTCCCTGGACATTGCTGAAAGAGAGAAGTGGCCAAAGCTCTACCTCTACACTGATTCGTGGATGGTGGCCAATGCTCTGTGGGGTTGGCTGGAAAGGTGGAAAAAGGCCAACTGGCAGCGTAGGGGAAAGCCAATCTGGGCTGCAGATGAGTGGAAGGACATTGCCACTCGGGTAGAGAAGCTACCTGTCAAAGTCCATCATGTAGATGCCCATGTCCCCAAGAGTCGGGCTAATGAGGAGCACCGAAACAACGAGCAGGTAGATCAAGCTGCAAAGATAGAGGTGTCAAAGATAGACTTAGATTGGCAACACAAGGGAGAGTTGTTCCTAGCTCGATGGGCCCATGATGCCTGAGGCCATCAGGGCAGAGATGCCACCTATAAGTGGGCACGAGACCGAGGGGTGGATCTAACCATGGACAGTATTTCTCAGGTTATCCATGACTGTGAGACGTGTGCTGTGATCAAGCAGGCCAAATGGGTGAAGCCCCTATGGTATGGCGGGCGATGGTCCAAGTATAAGTACGGGGAAGCCTGGCAGGTTGACTACATCACCCTTCCCCAAACCCGCCAAAGCAAGTGCTATGTGCTGACCATGGTGGAAGCCACCACTGGATAGTTGGAGACCTACCCTGTGCCTCACACTACTACCTGGAACACCATCCTGGGCCTTGAAAAGCAAATCCTGTGGAGGCATGGTACCCCTGAGAGGACTGAGTCTGACAACGGGACTCATTTCAAAAATAGCTTTTTAAACACCTGGGCTAGAGAACATGGCATTGAGTGGGTGTACCATATTCCTTATCATGCGCCAGCAGCCAGGAAAGTTGAACGATGCAATGGCCTACTTAAAACCACCTTGAAGGCACTGGGTGGGGGGACTTTCAAGAACTGGGAGATTAATTTAGCAAAGGCCACCTGGTTAGTGAACACTCGAGGTTCCACCAACCGAGCAGGCCCTCCCCAGTCTGAGCCCCTGAGAACAAGAGATGGAGATAAGGTTCGAGTGGTACACATGGGAGGTATGCTAGGAAAAACTGTTTGGATTAATTCCGCCTCCAGCAAAGACAGTCCTGCTCGTGAGGTTGTTTTTTGCTCAGGGACCTGGCTGCACATGGTGGGTGATGCAAAAGGATGGAGAGACCCGCTGCATACCTCAAGAGGACCTTGTTTTACAGTGAATACTGTGACTGTGTCTGTGTCCATCCACATTCACATGTATATATGTATGTTATTTAAAGGTTTAAATTCAATATAATATGTTGGTATGGGGAAAAAAAATTCTGGGTGGATAATGTTGGGGCTTAGGTTTAGTTTTGTTTTTCTTTCTTTCCTATAGAATTCCCCCCCCCTCATAAATTGCTAAGAGACTAAATACTGATGCTTAAACGGTGCTTAACACACACAAAAGAAATGGCGAGGGTGGGGGAAGATCACTTAAGTTTGGGGGAGGGAAAGGCTCCAGTCGCTTCCCAAGAGCTGAGGGTAGTGGCTCACTGCTCTCGGGTTTTCCGGGGAGCATGGTCAGGTGACTGGAGTCCACGGTTAACAGAGGAGTCTGGTCCTGGGAATTCTATCATCTGTTAGAGCGCCCAGGAATTCGGAGTTTCTTCGCCGCCTGCTGGATTTTGGGTCAGCCCGGGTCCAGCTGCTACGGGTTCTCCAGCACTGCTTCACCTTCCAGGACACCCCCCTGCCTGCCAGGACAATCCACCACTTTCAGCCATCAGTGCCAGAGTTTCCACCATTTGCCCCTCAGGGTTCTTGGTTCTGTTTTACTGTTATTGTAATTGCTGTTGTTGTTTGTCTGTCCTGTTACAGTTACTAGTAAAGGACTGTTATTCCTTTCCCCATAGCTCTGACTGAAAAGTTTTTTCTTATTCTTCCAAATTATAATAACACGGAGGGAAGGATTTGAATTCCCCATTGCTAGAGAGGCCCCGCCTCTCCTTAGCAGACACCTGTCTTTTCAAATCAGGACATATGTGTATTTCTAAATGTGCTGGGAGGGAATGAAGATAAGGGAACCAGTCTCTTTTCCAGAGAGAGCAGCTCTCTCCCACTGAGAGCAGCACAGGCAACAGGCACAGACTATAAGACAGAGAGAGAGAGAAAAGCCCCTTTTATTTTGGTTGACATCAGGTGCAGGAGCCCAGGGGTCACAGGGGTTCAGCCAGGGACAAGAGATCAGTACTGGCAATGACAGAGCTAAAAGCACTGATAAATCTCCAGAGGCAGGAATAGGCATGCCTTGGTTCCCCTTGCTCTGGGAAACATGGTTGACAAGGAATCTTTTACAGCCCAGAAGAGAGCTAGCACTGACACTGGTGACAGGCTGCCCCTGGCACCTCATCCCCATAGGAAATAATGTCCTTAGGAATCCATGCATTTGCAGAGATGCCCAGTGCCCCAGCGCCAAGGCACAGGACTCAACTGAGCCCCCTGGGGAGCTGCCATGGAGTTCTTACTAAACCCTGTGCAGCACCATCCCTCTTGTCCCTTGCCAGCAACTGACTTAGACCAGGGCTGAGAGCTGGGAAAAATGGGCAGCAGAACCTGGTACTCAACTGGGCCTATTTCTCCTCTGGACCTTTGTGATTAGTTTCAGCCTCACCCTTCTCTTTTTCCTTGCTGAATGTCATTTCCTCTCCTCTGCCCAGGACTCACTTCTCTTCTTTTTCTTGGCCTTTTGTTCTCTTGTGAGGAGCTTACAAAACTTTCTACCCCACGGTAGCATGAGATAGGGAAAGGTAGGATCAACTGCAGTCAGCTCTTAATTTAAGTGAAGTTGCCTCCCTTTACCTTCTTTCTTCCCTGGTTCACCTTCACGTCCCAGACAGTTTAACCATGGTCTCTGAGCTGGGTGGAGACAAAGTAATGGGGGCCTAAATAGGTAGAAGTGTTGGAGTGTAGGAGAAGGGAACACAGGTGACTTTGTCCCTCATGAGTAACACCTGTGTTAATTACCCAACACATCCTCACCCCTGATGAGTCACAGCTATATCCAATAAAGATCAGTGTGCTAAAAGGAAGTGGTTAGCTAGTAAGAAGGAGTCTTCATGGAGGATCATGAATGGGAGAGGATGAAGAAGGATTCTGGGGCAAGAGAATTACTGCAGTGAGGTCAGTCTGGGTCTGCACTTAGAATCTGTAGCCATAGTCTAGCTAGATGAAAGCCTGCAGTCAGAGTCTGCAAACTGATATATGTAGTCCTAGTTAAGCAGGAAATAACCAGCAGTCAGAGGCTGCAAGGGAAACCTACAGCAGGAGCTTGTTGCAGCCAGAGTCAGTGAACAGTTGGAGTCAGGATGGCTGAGCTGTAAAGAGGAATAAACCAGGACCCTTTTCATGCTGTGATAAACAAGAAGTCTGTGTCTCAGCTCATTTCTACTCTCTCACAAGAGGGCTGCTGTAATAGGAGTATGCAGGTGGCAAGGGACAGCCTGGAGCAGGAGGGGCCTCTGTCCCACTCCTGTTTCTGTTCTGCAGGGGAGATCCCCTTTGCATCAGACCTTTCTTCAAGGGCCTCCCTTGGGAACACACTGTTCACTCACTGGGAGTGTGACCCTTGGTTCGTTGGGCAGCTGTATGGGTTAGGGAGCCTGCAGTCACTCCAACCAAGAAAAGGTTTGCCTGCTTTATTCCACTGGGATTTCCTCTGCTTTTGTGAGACAGAGCTCTTCAGAGAACCCTTTGCTACCATACCACCTTCTGTGGTGGAAGACTCTGCTTTGGAAAGCTGTCTTTCTGAAGGGATTTTGCAGGTGTTGTGGCCGATGTGTTGAAAGAAAGACAGCAGCTGCCTCAAGAAGAGGTTGGCTGCCAGTGGCTTCTCAGTCACGCTGAGGGAACAGCAACGCAAGGTTCACCAACTCAATCCCAGAGCTGGCATGGGACCGGAGGCAGCCAGCAGCTGTGTTGCACAGCTGTGCAGGTGTTCTCAGCCAGCCATCAGGGCTCCTGTGCTTAAGGAAGGAAGGAAGCCCAGCACTACTTCCTAGCACTTGAGTCCAGCCAAGCCCACACCACAGAAGGCTTGCTGTCCATGCATTTTTCCCCAAAACACAAGTCTACCCCAGCAAAGGTGAGCTACCAGAAACACCAGCTTTTGAAGGAGGCAGTCCCTTGGCAGGCAAATGAGGGACCCCTCCCAGTGCCTGCTCAGGCTGTAATCCATGCTTATGCTTTCAGTTCCTCCAGCTGTGCCTGCTTGCTGCTCCTCTGCATGGCTGCCATGCAGTTTTAGTAGAGCTCAGTCATGAGGAGCTCTGCCAGGAACACTCTGCTAGAAGTCCTTCACTGGGTTCCCTGTGAGCCTTTGGAGACTCCAGGCCAGAAAGGAGCTCTTCAGCATCAGGTCAGGAGGGCTCACCTTGAGGTCAGCCAGCAGCAGCACAGCTTTTCTTTGCCAGCATTCAGGATCTCCATCAGCTCCTGAAGGGCTGTTCTACTGGCAGATCTGTGGAAGATCCCTTCTGTCACAGGTCCCTCTTTCTTGCAGGATGCCCAGGAGCTGGATGGGCCAGGGCAGCATGCCATCCTCCTCACAGAGGGATGCCAGTGGTTGTCCAAAGAGCTCCCTGCTGAAGCTGGAGCACACGGGGCCTGGGCAGCAGCTCCTGGGCTCCATCACAGAGCAAAGGGCCAGCACAGCCGCTTCCTCCTCTTGCTGCTGCTGATCCCTCCTGCTGCAGAGGAGCACTCACCTTTATCAAAAAGGATTGTTACCTGCTGAAGGATTCTTCAGAGAAAATGGGATGATGATTTTTAATATTAGTAATAATAGTGAATTAGAATCTGAATCTATTGATGTGAAATTAAAGACAACAGAAGACAATGAATAGAGGCTTACACATGCTTTTTAGCTTGTGATTCAGGCTACCAACATGAGGCCTTCTGTGTTCGGGCTTGAGATAATTCTACAGCTTAGTTTTTTTTCCTGCTGCTTAGAGGGAGATTGACTTTAATAAAACGAGTGGTCATAAGGCACATGTACCTATAGAAGGATTCTCCTTTTTCATTTACTAATGCATGGAAAAGAAAGTGGTTTACATGGGATTTTTTGTGAGCTCTACTACTCTCCATTCCAGAATGTTTTGAGATGTAGAAGCCTGTGTAATACAGCTTGAAACTAAGAAGATGAAAGGACATTTTTTTGATGCACAAAATGAGAAACTGTAAATATTGAAGTTTAATATGACTTACCCATAGCTAGTATGAAAAAAGTTTGCATGAGCCTTTGTTCATGCAAATATTTCAGGATCCAGTAACTATTGAACATGGCAGGAGATTTCAGTTCAACTACATTTCAGGAAATAAGAGAAGGTTTTATAAAGAAAACAGAAGATGTCTAGGACTATTAAAACAATGATATTTGTATTTTTAAGGAAGGGTTTGCATAACATTTTTATAAAGGTGTGCATTAAGGTTTTTGATAATAAAATTCCCTCAAAACTCCAGTTTACTAGGAGGCATTGGTGTATCTAGTATAACTCTTCTTACCTATGTCAAATGAAAACTGAACATGAAGATAGTTTTCTATAGAGTGACTTTTCATTTTCTTTAAATTATTATTCCCCAGCAGCAAATTTTTATTTAATATCATCCCAGTCTTCACAGTGAAGGCCCCTTAGTTTTTGTTCTCTGCTACCATCTAGAGGAGAAATCGTACAGCACAGAAAAATGAATTGAGCTATTACAGAAAGTTAGATAATACTTTGTCTCCTCCCCCCCCCCCCCCCCCCCCCCCCAATTCCTTTTTGTAGTAATTATAACAGGTGGGTAAAAAAAGTTGTTGAAAACCAGTCAGACTCAGAGTTAGCAGAAAGATACTTCAGGGTTTTTTAAGCTGCGGGCATGATACTACAGTTTTATATAAGGAGAAAAGAAACTGGTATAATCAACGGAGCCCTTTCAAATGTAGTTAAAAGTCTCATAGAAAATATTCATTACATTGCAGGAATCGTTCAGTACTGGTGCACAGATTAAGAGAGCCAAGATCTACAAAGTTGCTTTGTCCACTCATGCTATCGCACAACAGTGCTCAGCAACATGTACAGCCTGAATAAGATATCTGGTAATACTAATGCTAACTGAACGCTTTGCCCCTCAGTACAAGGTTAAAGAGGTTTTAATTGTGTGCATTATTGTTCTAGTTGTGTATAGTCACTATTTTTCCAAATAATGTCCAAAGGGAAAAAAGGAAATTACGGATAAGCATGGTTTGAAGCTGATTAATATTATTTATGATTACCAATATATTAATTATGTAATTATGGGAAAATTTGGGTTGTAGAGATTTTCTAACTTTTTTTTGCCTTTTTCTTCTTTAAATTGGTACTTCATTACCCTGCTTGAGTGAATATCTGTAAAGATCTGGTTAACACCTGCTTAGCTAAAATCTCATGCACCCTCTCATTGTCTCTTTTTGTGATTACTTGAAACTTTTTTCTTCCAGCACTGGCAAATTGGACCTTGTCCTATCAGAAAGCTACTGCAAGTGTATTTTCCAAATTCACTTCTTAGAACACATCACTCTTATTTTTGCATATTCTGTTTTGTTCCTTCTCATGCTGTTCTTCCTTTTCTAGGTTCCCATTGTCTATTCATCCACCCTAAGACAAGCGTTAGCCCTTATGTTAGATTTTCAAATGACCACTCCTGGGTTTTCATCTAAACTTGTCATTTTACAATTAGAATTTGACCCCAATAACCATGCAATATTAAAATACTATCTTCTTTTTAATTACTTCTTAAAACTTTTCTTTTTCTTATTGTTTCAAGGGGAGGGGAAAATGCTTTTCTTCTGAAAGCTTGTCAACAGAGACTTGTTATGCTGAGATCACAGCATATTCACTGATTAGTGCAGTCTTATTGTTTCCTTGGCCTTCTATGCCAGCTGGTCTATATCCAGCTTTGAGTCCTGCCTCCTACTTAGATCATTAGCCCCTTCAGCCAGAGCTGCCTGCTTTATTCTGAGCTTGTGTAACATCCAGCAAACAGGGTCTTCCTCCATGAATGCAGCTGCTTGGCACAGTGATAACAAAATAAACATATTACCGCTGGGATTATCATTATCCATGTAATATTTATATGTGTGGGGAAAGGGTCTGGATTCACGCCCAGTAAGCTCCTACCAAAAAGAACATTCAGAATGAGATCTTTAGGTGTGTTTTCATCACTGGCAAAGGCAGGACCCCTGCTGATCAATCTGTAAAACATTGATGGTGTTTGTTTTAAAGGCAGCCACTTACTAAGCTCTCCTGGATGAATCAGTCCTTTTTGTTGCCTCAAGCCAGGAAAATCAAAGAAAAATTGTGGATACTTTTAAGAAAGAGGAACTGTGATGTTCACATTCAAAATCTCATGTCAATCACACCTGTCAACAGATATCTTACAAAGTTATCATGGATGTCGGCACACCTTCTGGCTGTCTCATAAGTGTGAGGCTACTTCTGTTTAAACAAGGAGGAACAGTTAAAAGAACAATTTAGATTAAGTTGGCCACTGTCTGTTTTAGCAGTTGCTCAGAGAGAGCACCATGCTTACAGCATTAAGTGAACAAATTCCAGGTTTCTTAGCAGTGCAACATAAGAAGTAATAATCTCTCCTACTATAAAACTGAGCATCCAAATAACAATTTAGCTTTATATGTGGTCCAGCTAGACCATCTCACACCACAGCATGCATTTCCCACCAGGCTAAGATGATGCATAGAAAACTGTATTTCCAAGTGCAGTCAGAATGGTGCAACAGAAGAGTACACAAAGATCCTTCAAATGAGGGCTCGATGTTATACGTATAACAAGATTGCACTATTGGAAAGATGTTTGAGTATTTCCCTCTCTGCCTCAGTCCTACTCTTTAGCTCCTCTTTCAAAAGCCACTCCTTTACTACTAGCAAGAAGCCTTCTACCTAAGCTGGCAAAAATGTGATGAGCTTGTCTTTGATGAATGTTTTTCACTACATATTTTACAACTCATCTAAGAACTGGTGGTGCACTCTTCTAGGTTAAGTCAAACACTGATTTTCAGTAATTGTTGTCTTGTTCAAGTGATGACTCTCTTAAATACTTTGGGGGGTTCAAATGTGAGAAATAAGCAATGGAAATGGCTAATGTAGCTGAAAGCTTCACTCCTCACCTACTGCTGGTAGAGATTTACTGGCTATAAGGCCAGAAGTGACCCTGATGGTCATGAATTCTGAACAAGCTTTATTTTAGAATGATTCATCTTTGCTTTTGTCTTCCTTCTGTAGCTTCCTTTACATTAAATCAGCTTTGGACTTCATTTGGAAATATGTACTCTATGTAGAGATTAAGCATGAAAAATTATAGCTGTAAGTTGCTTCCCTTACATTTGAAGAGATGCTTTGGCTAATTTTTCAGTTTTCATTGCATGTTTTCCCTATGTCTGCAGAGTGAGAAACTGTGGAGTTTCACCACAAAAAACTTTTACATGACTTTGTACTATGGAAGTGGCCAAGGCATCATAGACACCTGAACTTTCAGAAACTCATTCTGCACACAGGGTAATGGAGCTTGTGTCAGAAAATCAAAAGGTTTAGGCATTAAAGACTAGGGGGGGGGGGGGGGGGGGGGGGGGGGGGGGGGGGGGGGGGGGGGGGGGGGGGGGGGGGGGAATCCATCTGATATGCTAAATCACCTTTTTGTAACAAGTATTACTTGTTCAGACCAGAGCCTAACTTTAAGAGAGGCAGATTCTCTAGCTTTTAAAATTGCAAGGGATAGAAAGGAGTTATAGTCCTATTGAAGTTGTTTTTAATGGATAATTGCCCTAAGAGACAGACAGAGAGGTGAAAGTGAATACTTATTGTAGAGGAAGGACTGATTCTCCTGTCACAAACAGTTAAAATAAAAGTTTTAACTTTGTAGTATTTGTAACCACAATAATGATTATCTTTAAATCAGAAACCAGCTCTGGTATTAACTCCTATTAAGTAGGAAATTCCAAAACAAGATGCCAATCCACAAATTAAAAATAACTTCCGGTACCTTCCAGCACCATTTTTTCACATGGACAGCATCAGGCGTTAATGGAAGGGTGCTGAAGTTGATGATCTGTGGTGCTGGGCAAGAAGACAGCTAGTCCTGGCAGTCTTCTCTTTGGCAGAGTGCAGTCTGCTGGGTAATGATAATTCTCAGAACCTTTTCCTGTGCTTTCCTTCAGCATCATTTCTGAGGTGCAATTAGACCGGCTCCAGAGCCTCAGTTGAACACGTGCCTAACAGGGCTCTGCCGTTCCCAGCTGTTTCCATAGGAATACTTTCTTTCCTCTATCCCATTGTTAGAATCTGTGGTCCAGTGCAGACTTTCTTTATGGGGTCATTGCTTCTGTCACTGCATGGGCAGAACAACTTCTTCTGAAGTGGATGACCTGATTACTGGGTAACAGATGGGACAGTGTACAATGCACTTGCCAGCTGACTGCTTGCAAGCATGTTCTTAAACAGATATCATCGCAATTCACTGCACAGGAACTGACAAATTGCACTCTATGACACGGTGTGATATGGATCTGCTGTAGTGCCAGTCTCCTATACAGTTAATGAAGGTCTCCTTTTCCATCCCATGCATAGGCAAGGCCAACAATTGGGGGGATCACCATTACGTAGTTACTGTACTCCTGTAGTTTCCATCAATGTCTGCAGCTTGCCTGAGTTATCCCTATAAGGAACATTTAGGCTCCCAATCTAACCTGATTTATTTTCTGGAGTTAGACTGCAGATATGTCTTACAGATTGCTGCTCAGTGCCACTATGGCAACATATTCCAGCTTGTGGGTTTTTCAAATGTCACTACTGATTTTAGGGGTCCTGGCTTGGATTTTTAGAGGGCTTCCTGACCTCTTGAAAACAAGCAATGTAACAATTTTTCATTTCAATTCAAACCATAGAGGAGTTCAGTTTATATCTGCCATGTAAAACAGAGGGATGCAGCCATTTTTTTGTCTTGAAGAGACAAGAATGGTTTCAGCTCTGCTGTTCCACTGTGCCTACCAGTGGGAAGCATCTTCTCTGCACCCATGCTGTGGGACCAGGGAAAGGAAGAGCAGTGGGACAGTATCTGGACACAGCAATACTCAGGACTTCTGTCCTGAGCTCCTGTGTCTGCAGGCAAAGACCTCTCCTCAGCCACCTTGGAGAAGCTTCCTCAGTGACCGTGCTACTGTGGCCTGACTCTCTCCACAAAGCACTCTGACTCATGAGTCGTCCAGAAGAAAACAATAGAGCATAACAGAAATGAACACTACTGAAGGCATATTCACTCCGAGCAGTCCCTGATTCCTCAGTCCCGACACTGTGTTCTGACTCTAAGGGTGGGAAGAAAAAGCAAGGTTGGTTGTCCTCTTTACAAATCTTCCTCCTGCAAGATTTTTCTGGTCATAGGAGTGGCAGGGCAGTTGATAAGCATCCCAGTTTTACATTAGACTTCTGGAAGGTTAAACTAACCTGTGCTAGTATTTACAGTATGGTAAGTTATGACCTAATGTTGCAGCTCCATTTTAATTTGCCTCTGCCTAATTCAGCTCAGGTTGGGTGCAGATAATTAAGTACTGACTGCTTGCTCAAACTGTTTCTTTTGTTTCTCACACATGAAATAGAAAAAAAATTACAAAAGTCCAAATTTCGTTGTTGCAGATCGTTGCAGATGTAGCATTCATCTTCACTTCTGGATGTGGCAAGAGTGCAAAACACACAGGTAGATTTAATATTCCCAAGGGACATAACCGAAAGAAACAAAATTAAAATCACTAAGTTATTAAAATGTTTTCATGATGTCAGATATTATGGTTCGCTAAAAATTCTAAAACAGTTATGGATCCAAAAACCACACTGTTCTGAAAGTCTGGTCATTTAAGTAGGTGCTAACTCTCTGTTGTATAACATCTGCAAACTGCTGTAGTTTTGCTGGCAGGGATATTCCCTGTAGATAAACCATCCTGTACCGCTGCAACAGGTGTCTGAGGCTGTCCCATGCATCACTGAATGACTTTCCTGTTTCTGGCATCATCCTTGGGGTTCCTAAGGCTGAGTAGCCTGAGCACAAGAAAACCCAGCTACTGTTCCATAGCTATAAGGAAGACCAGCAATTATTTCCTAAGTATGTGACTGTAATTGAAGATCATTTTGCTTGCAGCCTATCCAGTGCAAATTTCTGTAACTTAGGAGATAGCCCCAGTTTACTTAGGGCTGAGAAGTAAAAATGAACACCTTCTAGCACTGGAATTCATGTCGGAATTCAAGACTGTGAACAGCAAAAGCTAGAAACTGTAGTCTGGAAAGTATTTTATTACTCCAAGCAAACATTTCAAGGGCCTATTTAACAGCTAAAGTAAAGTCTCTTGTAAATAGTTAGTGCTGATGCTGTATATTATCCATAGTCAGGGGCATAACAGTAGGAACTTCTGGGTGGTTATCAGTCTTCTCAGCAAATTATTGACCAGCTGGGCTAGGAACACATAGAACACATTTGCCATTTTTAAAGAGTTGTGCTAATTGTTTATTTTGACCCTCTAATCTATGTATATGTCTTAGACCTAGGGAAACTTAAGAACCTTGAACTTCATGGAGGGCTCTGCTCCAAGTTTGGTATATCAGAACACACGAGGAAAAAAAAATTAACCTCTGCTTTACTCTAGATTTACAATCACAGTCACAATCATCACAATCATGAACTGTTTCTTAGATTAGCAGGTTTTGCTTTTTAGAATTAGATGAATAGTTTGTAAGAAGCAGAAATTTCTCCACAATACTGTCTGCATTTTCAAATACTATTTTCATTGCCAGATAGCTCCATTTTGACATTTTCCCATTATAGTTCACAGTGAAACTGGCTCAGATTTTCCTTACTAAGGCTTTTTTAATCTTAATAAACTATCCATATCCCCAGAAATCTGCCCCAAAAATTATGATGCTGAAGCTTGAATGCCATCACTGGCATCTGTTTTGTAGTAGCTCTTAAAATATATGCTGAATGAAGGTTAGACTTGATGATCTTGGAGGTCTTTTCCAAAATCGTGATTCTATAATTTTATTAATAATGCTTTTTACAGAAAAAAACCCCCAACATATTAATGAAAAAAAGGACAGTATTCAAATAATATTTAATAAATGGCTAAGGGATGAAGTTATAGCAACCCAACACAGAATAAATGAAATAAATGTGTAAAAAGGGAAATAAGTTTAATGAATTGCTGTGGCAGAAAGAATTTTTTTTTCAGGGCCTTGTTAGTATGACTTTTTAATTGTATCTGTGGATACTATTAAAATAAGAGAAAATGGTTTCAAGGCTGTAAGTACTACTTCCCACAAGATCTGTGGACAACAAAGTTTTGCCTGGTTACAATTACTTGAAGGGACAGGCACTCGTACAGAGTGGTCTGAGTCATTCTGGAATAGGCTGGACCTTTTCCAACAACTTGCCACTAAACGTGCAGTTTCACAGGAAGAGAGGCTCTGCCTGCATCACAGGAAGCTGTAGACTGGATAGAGGTGACCCTGGGAGGAACTGCAGGAAACTGTGGCTGAACAAAGCCTCCAATGAGCACAATGCTGAGGTTCAGCAAGGCTTGGAAAACAATGCAGAGAGAATGGTCGGAGGAGAGAGAGTCGAGAATGAAGAGCACCAGAAATCTGCACAACTGCAAACCTTATGGCAGCCTTCCAGTACAATTATCATGGGTTGGCACAATTTTGTTTTCTAGTTATAGAAAAATGTGAAATATTTTTTTTTCCCCTGCCCTAACCGTGGAGTGGTTTGGGGAGAACAGGACCTATCAAAAGCTAGCGCAGGATATTGCAGCTAAGTTAACCAATGGGAAATGTCGATGCGACTTTGGAGGGGACATTTAAAACTATTGCTGGTGATCGGCTCTCTCTCTCGCTTTGGGGATCTGCCATGAGGTAACAATGTGGTCGGTCCGGGCCCTGCTGCCCCTCTGGGTGGCCGGGCTGGCTCAGCCGGGCCTCTGAGGGCCTGCCAGCACAGGAGGGCCTGGGCCGGCTGAGCCCCTTTCCCCTGCTTGCC